>JAJPUD010018556.1:0-28453 GCA_023553655.1 Myrmecobius fasciatus | reverse complement strand
ACAAATTTGCTGTGTGGGGAAAAAAGCATGTCTCGTTCTTTACCTTGAATCACTTTTCTGTCAGAAGTGGCTAGTGTGCTTCATGATCACTCCTCTAGAATCACGGGTGGCCAGAGCATTGATCACTCTAAATAACTCTAAAGTTATTTACCTTTCCAATGTTATTGCTACTATACAAAGTGTTTTCCTGGTTTTTTTTTGCTTCACTCTGCCTCAGTTCATATAGGCCTCCCTAGTGTTCCCTGAAGCCATCCATTTTATCATTTCTTACTGTATACTAGTTTTCTTTTACATTAATGTACTGTAATTTGTGCATTCCTTAATTGATGGTCACTACCTTAGTTATCAGTATTTTACTGCTTTGCATATTTTTGTATACTTTGGCCCTTTTTTCTTTAATGTCTTTGGTGTGTAGGGCTGAGAGTAGTGTCCCTAAGCCACAGAGTCTGCACAGTTATCCAACTTGCTTTCCAGAATGGCTAGACTGATCTCCAGCCTCTCCAAAATCAAGTGCTTCATTCCCCTCAGTGTTTTCAACTTTTGTCATTTTCCTCTTAATTGGTCTAGAATGTGGTTGACACTCCTAAACTACTATATGAGCTCTCTCCTACTTTGTGTTATCTGCAAGTTTGAAAATGCCTTTATCTAAATCATTGAAAAAGGTGTGAAACAGTACAAGGCCAAGCCCAGCTCCCTGGACACTATACTACAAATTGTCTTAAGTTGATGGGGTCTCCTAGTTTTGATTTACCTAATTATATGGTCATCTTGCTCGCATTTCCCCCCTGTTTTCTACAAGCATAACTTGTCAAATATCAATTTTAATTCAGCAAACATTTTTAAAGTCATACTTTGAGACATTGACGATACAAAAACACAACAGGGAGTGGACATTCTCTTGGATTCCAGAATATGCATGGGCAAGTAAATACAGGGGAATTGAGAGAGGAAAAAGCACTAACAAGGTGGAGAGATGAGTCAGGAAAGGCTTGAATAAACAAGTAACACTGTGTGCTCTTTGAAGGAAGATTCTAAGAGAGGAGGGTGTAGGTGTTCCAGATTTGGGAGGCAGCCTGGGCAAAGGCATCGAGCAGGGGAACGGGACATCGAGGCTGAAGAAGAGTTCATAGGTCATTTTGGGTAGACAGAGGACCCAGATAGAATTGCAGGCGAGGGTGCCTGGGCAGCCTCATAAGCTCTTCTGGCATCTGTTTCTTCGTCTGTAAAGGAGGCCGTTGGCTATGACTGCTCCGATGGGGTCCTCTGTAGAAATGGGTGCCCCAGCGGGGTCTCACTTGCAGAGCTGCAGGGGATCCCAGAGCTCGTCTAGACTCACTCCCTCATTTTTCAGGTGGAGAAACTGAGGCTCAGGCCTGGAAACAGATCGTTTCTGGTCTGCCAAGACTCGGTCCCCGCCAAGCTAGGCCTAGGATTCAGCTGTGAACAGGAGTGAGGAGAGGCTGATCACCCTAGGGTCAGGCCCTAGGAGGACTCAGTCACCAGTGAGCAGACCCTTTGAAGAATTGGGGGGCCCGTCTCCTTTAACAATTGCCAAGCATTTGGGGTACATTTTCTCAGTTGAGCTTTCCAGCAACCTGGGGGACCATAAGTATCGCCGTCCCCATTTTACAGATGAGGAAACTGAGACCCAGAGAAGTGAATTGATTTGCCCTTGATCCCTAATGCATAATTAGTGTCAGAGGTGAGATTTGCAGCCAGTTCTTCCTGACCCGGTGTCCGGTACTGCGCTCACTTTGTGGCCCTGTCTGTCCATGTCAGTGTGGCTTTACATAGGCCTGCCTGCTGTCCCCCCCCCCCCGACTGACAGATGTTGCTCTCCTCCGATCTCTGTCTCCCACAGTCAGAGTCTTTGCGGCCCACTCTCTCGGCGAAGAAGATGGACCGTGTCCTGTGCCCAGGGGACCATGGTGAAGAGAAGGGCTCGGGAACGGAACACAGAGCGGTTCCTTGGCAGATCTTCCCCGTGCTCTCAGACCAGCAGTCTCAGGGAGTTGAGCTGGCCCTGGCATATGCGGTGCCCATCCTAGACAAGAAAAAGACCTCTCGCTTGGTGAAGGAGATATCCGCCGTGTACCCCCTTGAGGGCCAGCAGCATCTCAAAAGGGTGCGAGCCTGCCCAGAGAAGGCCAGTCCCCACCCGCTGGAAATGCTGGTGTGTTTGGCTAGGCCTGGGAAGGAGAAGGCAGAAGGTTTGTGCACGCTGTCCGAGCTTCTGCCCGATGAGCAGGTAGACCGCCGCGGCCTCGGGGAGCCCTTCCTGGTGCACGTGCCTGCCCATCCCCCTTTGACTAGGAGGCAATTTGAGGAGGCCAAGTTCCACTGGCCCACAGCTTTTCATGAGGATAAATACATCACCAGTGCCCTCATGGGGCACCTCTTCTCCAGGGAAGAAAAGGTGAAGATGCAGACATACATGAAGCGAGCCATCGGGGCAGCGCAGCAGGGAGCGGAGCAGGGCATGAAGGCGGTTGGGGCCGTGGTGGTGGATCCAGCCACAGAAGCTGTCCTCGCAGTGGGCCATGACTGCAGCAGCACCTCTCACCCGCTGCTGCATGCCACCATGGTGTGCATCGACCTGATCGCCCAGGGGCAGGGCAGGGGCACCTACAGTTTTCAGTCTTACCCTGCTTGCACCTTCTCACCGCCGGGGAACAGGGAGCCACCAGCCCCAAAAGCTGTCCGAGCTGGAAGAGTGCGGAAATTGGAGTCCAGAGATGAGGGACTGCCCTATATCTGCACCGGCTATGACCTTTATGTCACCAGGGAGCCGTGTGTCATGTGCGCCATGGCTCTGGTGCACTCCCGGATTCAGAGGGTCTTCTATGGGGCAGCATCGCCCGATGGCGCTCTGGGCACCAGATACAAGATTCACACCAGGCAGGACCTCAATCACCGTTTCGAGGTGTTCAGGGGCATCTTGGAGGACCAGTGTTGTTCCCTAATCAGAGAGAGCTAAGCAGGCAGCCAGTCTTCCCAATAGCTTTCTTTTTATCTTTCCCACTCCTCTTTTCACCATAGCGCAATGGTGGCCTATTCCCAGCTCTCCCAGGTGGCCAGGAGACTTTCCATTACTCTTCACCAGTGTTAGTTACCCTTAGGTGACACCATGTGGCAATTGTCACGCCCCCTCTTTTTATGATCTGGCTGTTTGTCACTCAAGACAAAAATTCATTAGGGACTCAAAATATCACTTCTTACATTTATGGATTGTTCAGACTTCTTACTGGCTAATTTCACCTGGAAAATAATTTGCTTGCAAGCCCTTCTTGTGATCATGCAAATTAAGTCCATGGCTGTCTGGACGGAGCTCGTGCTGTGTAGCATTCCAAACTGGGGGTCCTTGTTGGAGTATGGGACCTCTAGCAGCATGATAAAGTAGGAGAACCATTATTTTGTTTTTCAATCTTGAAAATCCTGGGTGTCACTTTTTATAATAACTATGATTGTCTTTTTAAATTAAATTATGAAAAACAGACCTTGAAATACCAAAATAAAAATAAGAGAAATAAATTTGGATCATTGCCAGAAGTTAATAGTCATCATAAACATGGACAAAGGCATTTAATTTCTGAGATATTTAGTTTTCTCATCTGTAAAGCGGGGGTGACAGTACTTGCATTACCTACCTCACAGGATTGTTGTGGGAAAAGCAGTTTGTGGACCTTCACGTGCCATGCAAATGTGGGAGGCTTGGGTACCATAATACAACGATACCTGTATTAATTACACTTCCTAAGTATCTGTGATATGCCATCTTCATGAAGTAGTGGATTAAGCTGAGCAGTGTGTCAAATTGGGGATCATTTGTGGAGCAGTATTGTAAACACCAGATGATTCAGGGACAAAATCCACATGTGTGGAAAGGATATTGCTGTAGAACCCAAGAGCTTAATAGATAAAGGTTGAATTCAGTTCAATAAACATTTTTTTAAATTAAAAAAAAATTCATTGATAGTGTTTTTATCACTTCTGTTTTCCACTGTATCCCTCCCAAAGCCATCCCCCAAAGAGTGATTTCTGATAATAAAAAAGAAAAAGAAGTAAAAGAGAAAAAATTCTTGAACTATCATGGCAAAAAAAAAAAAAAAAATTATCTCACATATTCAGTGTTCCACAACCATGGTTCATCACTCGTGTAATGAATTGGGAAGGAACTATCTTTGCCACATTAGAATGGAAGCTCTTTGAGAGCAGGGACTATCTTGCTTGTCTTTGTATCCCCCTAGACCTTGGCCCAGAGTAAGTGTTTAACAATATTATTTTTAACATATCTCTTTATATAATAATATCTCTTTTATCTTTCTTATTTGGAGCCAAGCTTGGCTCCAAGTAATTTTGAAACATTCATTTCCGTTGTTTGGTTATTACTATTATATATTTTTTTTTTCATAGTTCTGCTGATTTTCCTTTGAATCAGATATGTTGTTCTGTTTTTCTGTGTTCATTATTCATCATTTGGCACAGCACTGTGTAAGTTCATTATATTCATGTACCACAATTTGTTTAACCATGCACCAGTAAGTGGACATCTACTTTGTTTCTAATTCTTTGTTCCCCACCCCCCCCCAAAAAAAAAGTTGTAAATATTTTGGTGTATATGAAGCTGCTGCTGCTTTTTTTTTTCTTTTTTTTGAGGGGCATTAACATCCTTAGGCCTTGTACCTAGCAGTGGAGTCTCTCTGGTTCAAAGGGCATGAACTTTCTGAATAATTGCAAATGCTTTCCCAAATGATTTTACCAGTTTACAGCTCTACCAGCAATGCATTAGTACATTCATTTCCCACAGCTTGCTTTGACATTTTGACATTTCCCATCACCAGTCATTTATTCAGTGACTACATATCAGACTGTATGCTAGGCATGGAGAATACAAAGATAAAAATAAAATGATCTTTGCTCTTAATAAGGAGCATTTTATTAGAGTGATATGTCTACTGATCAGGAGCTGCTAAATAACTACTATCATTTTGGAAAGGATTTATATAAGTGATGGCCCATAAGCTGAACCTTGAAGAGCACAAAGGATTCTAAGAGGTGTAATTTGGGAAAGAGTGCATTTCAGGCATGGGGAAGTATGAGAGGTATGAACTAGATCATCTCATTGGAGGAACAGCCAGTAGGTCTTACTAAGTGGTAGAATTGTGTTCACATCCAGTTTAACACACCAAGTCCAGTCTCCTTTCAGTGCTTATAGTTGTCCTGAGGGATGAGACAGGAGGGTGTGGGTGTGGGTGTGGGTAGTCTGACCTCTGTGAGAAGCTACCTTTGGTAAGAAAAGGCATCTGTTAAGAAGAGGGTGGAGAAAGCATTGGATCTGGAGTCCGGAAGTTCAAGTGAGTTCAAATCTGGCCTCAGACATGTATTAGCTGTATGACCCTGGGCAAGTCACTTATAAACTGGGAATAATGATAGCTCCTACCTCCCTTAGTTGTTGTGATCATAAAGTGAGATATTTCTCAAGTGTTTTACAAACCTTAAAACTACATAAATGGTAGGTATTGTTGTAAGCTAATATTCTTACTAACTAGGCACTATATTAATTTTTTTTTCTGCCTGCTAAAGTTCACATGCTATTAGGATCCTCTAAACTTTGTTGACAAAATTCTAGTTTCATGTCCTAGTTAACATTTCTTGTCTTTTGGGGGGTGGGGAGATTGAGGAGGATCTTCCACTTAACCATGTCCAATCCTGGTACATAAGGAATGTTCAGTAAATATTTATCGACTTACTATTGATGACTAAAAAATTTTAAAAAGTCTTTATTAATAGTTCTATCCATGGAAAATTGAAGTTTCTAGTTCTGTTTTTAAATAGTAAATTATAGCTTTAAGCTGTATTAGAAAAACTAAATTAGGATTGTCTTTGAATTATAAGGTACTTGATTCTTTAACCTTAGACAACAAATCTGAAGCACTTGTCTTCTCCCAAAGAATTTGCCTTAAATTCTAACCTCTCTGTCTCTGTTAGTAGCATCACAGAAAGTTTTCTTATCTGTAAATGGGCTTGATTTGTTTGCATTTTTGTCTCCCTCATTAGATTGTAAGCTCCTTGAGGGCAGGGACTGTCTTTTGTCTCTTTGTGTTTCCAGTGTTTAGCACATTGCCTTGTATGTAGTAGGTGCTTAATAAATGTTTATCGATTGAGCTTTGTAGCTAAGGATACAGTTGTGCACAATAGCAGTGATTTTCCATCCAAACACCACTTGGAGCACCCATTCTGTGCAGGGTTAGGGAGAAATGGTGAGCAGTATAAGGCAGCAGTCAATTCTGAGTGTCAGATGATGTCACAAACAGTCGCTGCTCCGGTTGTCCTGGGAGGAGGGCAATGCTGGCTTTGGGGTTTGGTCCTGATGGCCTTTGTGGATAAGGGACTAAAAGGTTCAAGGCCTATCGGGCAGCTAGGCTGGGTCCCCTTGCTTGGGTGTCCCACATCCCCCAAAGAGCTCATTTAGAAAGCAGGGGTTAAGCGGTTTCTGAGTGCCAGGCCCTGTGCGGAAGTATAGGCCGGGGGTGTCCAGGACAGACCAGAGACAGTGGGGGACAATGGAAGGGAGGCCTGGTGTGAAGCGATCCTGGCTTCAAATCCTGCACCTGCCACACCTGCCCTGTGGGGTTTGGGTATGGGACCGCGGCTTGGCTCAGTGTCCTGATCCGGACAGTGGCAGGGCAGGGGCTGGGCTTGGGGGCCAGCTTTGGTCCTGTGACAGTGCTTCTTGTATGAGAGAACTGGAGGTGCTGGTCAGGCCAGGGTGAGCGCCCCGGAGGGTTGGGAACAAAAGGGAAATGTTCAGGAGAAAGTGGCTGAGATTGCCTCACAGATGTGACACTTGGGCGTTGTAGGGTTGGCGGCTGAGTGCGCTGCGTGCTTGTGGGACCCCCGCGCAGCTCGGGCCGGGTCTGACCTGTTTGGTTTTTGTCTCCTAGGGTTGCCCTCCTCGCCTGCCCGCTGACTTGTGGGAGCACCTGGAACAGCTATGTCAGGTAAGGAACACAGTCACACACAGCAGGGCTTCTTCAGCATTTTCCACTCACAACCGTTTTTCACCTGAGAAATTTTTGTGTGACTCTCGATATAGAGGTTTAGAAACTAAGTATTCAGATCAGACATTTACTGATAACCCCATGTTCACTTACCCAGTCTCCACCCACGTTTTAAGAAGCCCCATAGCCTAGTGCCAGGCTTTGTTATTAACTGTGCTGCACGTGACTTCTAAGTCTGCAGATGCCCTAAGGAGAAGGAGCTGGCTTGACTGATTTGTTCTGACTTGGAATAGCCTGTCAGGGCATTTGTAGAGCTGGAAATGCTCTGGGTCCACATTGAGTAGCAGTGAGAAACTCTCATGCTTTGTGCATTAATTCAGCAAAGCTTACAGGGGCCTGCCTGGGCCTGGTCCCCTGCTCTATAGATTTGGAAATATTTTGTGAGCAACTGCTGTGTGCAAGTACCTGGGGAGATAAAGAGTCTCCTCAACAAGCTTCTATGAGCCAAGTCCATAGACTTAGTGCTGTTTGTGGGAGCATTTGGTGGGGCAAAGGGCAGATCCAGACTAAACTGGATCTAGGAAAATGACAAGGCAAAAAATAACTTTCACTTGGGGGAACTGGAAGGGACCTTAGATTCCAACTCCGAATTCTATAGATGAGTAAACTGAGGTTAAGTGGGTTAAGTGTCTTATCTCCTGTGTAGTGGGGGCCAGAGATGGTTGCCCCAAGCCTCCCCTGCCTTTGAAGTCACTGGATTATGTCACAAGTGGGCTCAGCCCACTCTTCTGACAGAAGAGATAAAAGAAAAACCAAACAAAGCTTTTCTGGGTCTTTGCTGCTGCCTCCCTGGATTCTTCCTTCCTCGGAATTAAGCCTTGCTTGGAACTCTGGTCCCTTCCTGCCTTGGGGGCTTCCTCCTTGGGTTCTGACCATTTTTGGGCTGATCCACCACTTTGATCTCGCCTGTTGTCACATCTTTTTCCTCCCCAGTGACCAACAACTGTGTGGGATTGCTTCCTATAAAGATTCAACTTTAGTCTAATTACTTCTTTAAAAAGTTTTCTCAATTAAATGACCAACAAATATTTTTAACTTTTTTCTTAAAATTTTGCATCCAGATTCTCTCACTTCCTTCCCCTCCCCCATCCTTGAGAAGGCAGGCAGTTTGACATAGATCACACATGTGCAATCATGCAGATATTTCCATACAGCTAATATGCAAAAGAAAATGCAAACTAAAAAACCAGGAATAATAAATGAGGTTTAAAAAGCATGTTTGGATCTCCATTTAGACTCCATCAGCTCCTGCAGGTGACTAGCATTTTCCATGCTAAGTTCTTGGACAGCTGAGAATAGCCCTATTCTCTTAGCCCTTTTCTGGCTGTTGACCTCAGTTTCCTGGTCTATAAAATGGCAATGCTGTCTGGTCCCTGAATAGGAGTTCTGGGTAGACTGTATCCCCCGGGAGGCAAAGGAAGGCCGGTTCTCCTCCTTTGGCTGCTCTGACGAGAAGGCGCCCAGAAGAGAGGCTTGGGCTTGGCCCTCTGGCCCTGCTGCATGGCTGGGCGGTCATTGCCCGCTGCTCTCAGTCGCCCATGCTGTGAACCTTTGCTCCCCCCAGTGGCCGCTGGCACTGAAGCACCCGCTCAGCTGCTATTTCACAGATGAATAAATTGGGGCAAACGGAAGTGAGCCTGCGGGCACTTAGCTGGAAAGGGCCTGAGGCCAGGTGTTTTGCGGGGTTGGGTACTCTCTGCACTGTGGCTCTCCCCAGACATCCCAAAGCCGATGGCACCTGCTATTCTCGCCCATTCTAGATCAGGCATGTTGAGGACCACATGACCAGTGGGCCTTCCCAGGCCATTCAAGGTGGAAGGTTTGGGGGGCGGGGTTGGGTAAGTGACTTGTCCTCCCTGTGACAGCTGCCTCAACATGGGACGCTTGGCAGATGTTTGGCCGCACTCCCCAGGGGATCAGGCCAGGCCCTCCCTTTGGAGAGTGCTCCGGCATGTTAGTCCATTTGCTGACTCAGTTGTTCAGTGTTTGCCATTCTGTGCTGGTGAAGGCACTTTCCTACACTAATGAAATCACAGGTTCAGACCAAAGCAAAGAAAGTTTCTAGAAGTTGGAATTGGGCCAGGAAGAGTTTATAAACCTCAGAAATATGAATGATAGTTGTGTCTCATTCTTTATTAAATATATGACTGAGTTTGGAATCTTACTGCTTTTTATAAACTCAGAATTTTAGATTTTTTTTGTTTTACAGTCTGTATAATAATACAAACTTATACGTACATAGCATTATGATCAAAAAACCTTTTATGATGGGGCGCATAATTAACAACGTTACAATAATCAGAATCTTAAAATTGGAGTGAATCTAAGTGTTAAGTCAGCCTTTGCTTGTGGCCTGAATCTCTGCACAACCCCACGAGTATTTATCCCGCCCCTGCTTCATCAGTAACAAGGAGACCATTGCCTCACAGAGGGCTTTTGCATTGTTAGAGTCTAATTATTAGAAAAATCTTGCTTATATTAAACACAAATTGGCCTCCCTGTTCCTTGTTCCTTGTTATCCTCTGGAGCCTCAGAAAACAAGTTTTGTTTCTCTACTCCATGATAGCATTTTCTTCCTTGAAGAGACGTCCTGAGTTCTCTCTTCTCCAATGAAACACATGTTCTGGGGTAACTATCCCAGCTGCCCCTCACACTCCCCTGAGCTGAGATTAATCCTAAGGGGTCAGGCAGGGATTAAATTTCTAGTGCTGTAGTCTGAGTCCTCACACCCCCCCACCCAATAAGTGTTCAGTTAGCTTTTAGAAAGGAGTATTTCCTAATAAGAACAGTAGCTAAGAACCATCTCCCTCCCCCAAAGGCTGTGACCGCCTCTGCCAGCTCAGAGAGCACATGTGGAAGAGGGGTCTCTCAAGACGCTCCCTTTAGGGGGGTGCAGCATTTCTGAGGGTTTCCTTTTAGGGTTCTGAAGCGCTTGCTCCTTGGGGCCCTGTTTCCTCTTGGCTCCTGATACAGATGCTGCTGCTGGCCTCTGTCCCTGGCCCACAGTGACAGGGACTTTGGGGGAGTGGGAGAGGACCGGGGGAGAGGGGCACTTGGCCTCCAATTCTCCCTCACCAAAGGTCTGCTCATGCAGACCAGCCCCTGGTTTTATGTAGACCTCCTGCTGTGACAGGTTTCCTCATCCAGTTTGAAGAGACTATCTAGGGAAATGTCCTTGCCTTGCTCATGCCTCGTTCTGAGCGGACTGTTCCATCAAGAAGTGTTCTTACCTAACAAAGGTAATTAATTAGTAACCAAAGAACTCTTCTCTCCTCAGCCCTTTATATGAATATCCCTATTTTTGATTGCCTAGAAGTTTAAAAACCTTCCCATTACCCTGGTCACCCTTCTTTCAAGGCATTCTGATATAAGAAATGAGATTCACACAATGCAACAGATATAGTCTGACTAAGTAAGGTAGTTTATATGGGAACTATTGTCTCTTTTCTGGGCATTAACTTAATTCTATTTAATTTTAATTCTATTGACTTAATAGTAATTGCTTTTTTAGCATTTATTTGATCAACGAGTATTTATTGAGCCCCTACAATGTGCCAAGTTGAGTCCCTACCTCTAAGGAGATTAGACACTATGAGGAAAACAGCATTTAAATAGAAAATATAAACAAAGTCATTTTAAGGGAGAGAACATTACATGTGTGGGAATCAAGAAAGGCCTTCTTTATGGAGTTAGCTCTTGAAATGAGCTGTGGAAAAAGCAAGGGGCTTTCACGAGTTGGAAAAGAGGAAATAGTACATTCAAGACAAGGAGGTGGGGGGCAGAGGCCCGAGGCCCTGAGAGGAAGTCTTCAGGAAGAAGAACAGCAAACCATCCATCCATTCCACTTGACTGAAATAAGGAATAAGGATTGGAAAGTAATATGAAGAAAACCCAGAAAGGGAGGTTTCAGCCAGATTGGAGGGACTTCCAGGAGAAGGGTGGCCAGCATTGAGTGTGTGATGGAGTGCAGAGACAAAACAGAAACATCTCTTACCCATCAGGGGTATCACTTTTGTGGGGGAGGCAAGCCCGTCCGCACAGAAGCAGATACAAAGTGCATACAAGAGAAATATTAGGTCATTTGGAGGAGACGCTCATGTGAGAGAGGCCCTTGAGCTGGCTTAGGGACCAAACACCGGAGCAGCCCCAGAGATCAAGGTGAGAGGGAGTGCGTTCCAGACAGGAGAGTACTTGATTTTAGAGGTAAGAGGGAGCCTCCGTAAGGATGTTGTGAGGAGCTCAGGGCATATGGAGATGGAGGTGTTATTGCTTCAGTATTTTCTGTGTGAGGATGGGAGAGGTGGGAACGACATGTGCCCAAATAACCCACAGGAGGGAGAAGGCAGGAAGTTGAAAGGCCAGAGCTAAACTAAGTGCCCCGCAGGAGCACTTTGACCAGGATCTGGAGGCAAAGAGAAAAAAGCCTTTTACAATGGGCCAAAATTTGGACAGGTGTGGTAGAGATCTGCTTTTAATATGAGGTTGACTGAAATTGAAGCTAGCTTGAGAAGCTCAGGAGCAGCCAAGTAGTGCAGCGAGAAGAGCATTGGGTATGACTGAATGAGGATGTATGTAAATCACTTTTCCAAGCTTTAAAGTGCTATATAAAGTGTCAGCTTTTGTTGTTGGTAGTAGTAGTTCTCTTGTTAAATTACCAAGCATAATATGAAAGCTAAAAGTGCTTTAAGAAAAACCCTACATATTTTTAATATGATACAAGTTAGAAATTTGTCTCTACATGTTTCTCACTATTTGGAGGTTTTCCCAGGATATGTTTTATCTTTTTGTTATTTTCAGTTCTCAGTCCAAAAACAAGGTGTTTGTTAAATACCTACTGTGTGCCAGGCAGTTTGCTAAGCCCTAGGGATGCAAAGAATGGACAAAAACAAATTAGTCTTTGCTCTCAAAGGCAATCACTTCCTAATGAGGGAGACCACATTGAAACAACTATGGACAAGCAAGATTCCTCAGTGGGGAGCTAGAGATAATCTCAGAAGATGAGGCACTAAAATTAGGCTTCTTGTAGAAGGTGAGACATTAACTGAGACTTGAAGAAAGTCAAGGAAGCCAGAAGGTGAAGCTTCAGAGAGGGGAAGAGTGCCAGGGATATGGGATGGCCAGGGAAGATGGCTCGAGTCAGCCAATGGAGTGTCTTGTGGAAGCAGCAGCCAGGAGGGAGCATCCCAGAGGGCCCTGGAAGCTGCCTAGAGATGGAAAAGCTAGGAAGGAGCCCTTCCCTGGGGGGGCTTTACAGGCCCCATGGAGGGTTTGTGTTTGGTCCTGGGCAGGACAGAAGCTTGGGGTTGGTTGGATTGGGGGCAGGCGTGCCTTTCAACTTTAAGAAGATCAGTTTGAGAATCGTGTAGGGAGGATTGGCATGGGCACGGACTGGAGACAGGGGGCAAGGCATTGCCATAGCCAGACCTAAGGTGGATGAGGGCCTGCTCCGTATTGTGGCTGTGTGAGTGAAGAGGGTCTAAAGCAGCAGAGATGATACAGGGCAGTGGTTGTGCTGGGTGAGGCGAGGTAAGGAGGACTTCTGAGCTGTAAGCCTGAGTGGCCGGCAGCATGAGGGTGTTCTGAAGTGGAAGGCAGAGTTGTGAGGGGGAGGTAAATGAGAAGTTCCCTTCAGGACATGTAACTCTGCTCCACCTCAGGTGTCTCCAACCAGATGTCTTGTAGACCTCCTGACTTAAAATAATGCCTCAAAGTGAATTATGGCATGGAAGGACCAACAAAGGTTGGGGAGAAACAATTGTCTGGTCCAAGACAACTCAGAAGGTTTGTAGAAAAGATCCCTCTCACTGGAGGGTGAGTGAAACACCAACCAGCCCAGGCTGTGCAGGTGTACCCCCTCCCCCCAGCAAGTCAGCCACAGGTCTGGGAGCAACTTTGCTGTTACTGAGTGTGGGACCCTGTCACCTAGTCTGTAAGCAGCTTCAGATGCAGGACCAGGCGAGCAGGAGCCCCAGCTCATGATGCACAGAGGCAATTTGTTTGCGTCAGAGAGAACAAGGGCAGTAATAGATAAAAAGGCAGAAACCAAAGCATGGAACCGCCTTCTAATGATGACTCTGGCATTAGCAGCAACCCGATTTTCTCCTTTGGGAAGTTCTTGAGAACTATGTCATATGTGCTCAGATTTGACTGGTAATACCACCATTTAAATTTTGACTTAAATATGAGAACAACACTTGGAATATAAGGAAATGGGGAAAAGAAATACTAAGGACCAAGGAATTTTTTAGAGCTCATATGTAATTTCTTTTTTTTTTCCTCAATAGTATTTTATTTTTCAAACTACATGTAAAAATAGTTTTCAACATTCATTTTTGTAAGATTTCATGTTCCAAATTTTTCTCCTTATCTCTCCCTTCCCCAAGACAGCAAGCAATCTGATATAAGTTAAATATGTGTAATCCTTTTAAATATATTTATACATTTGTCATGCTATGCAAGAAAAATCAGACCAAAAAGGGAAAAAACGTAGAGAAAGCAAACAAAAAAGGTGAAGATACTATGCTTCAATCCACATTCAGTCTCCATAGTTCTCTCTTGGGATGAGGATGGCATTTTCCATCCCAAGTCTATTGCAATTGCCTCAAATCACTACATTACTGAGAAGAGCTTAATCTATCACAGCTTATCATCACATACTCTTGTTACTATGTACAGTGTTCTCTTGGTTCTGCTCACTTCATTCAGCATTAGTTCATGTAAGTCTTTACAGGCTTTTCTGAAATTTTCTTACTGATCGTTTCTTATAGAACAATAATATTCCATTATATTCATATGCTAAGTTATTCAGCCATTCTCCAACTGGACATCTACTGAGTTTCCAGTTCCTTGCCACTACAAAAAGGGCTGCCACAGACACTTTTGTACATGTGGCTGACCTGTAATTTCTTTCAGACTGGGGAATTAGCAGTGAGGAAATTTCTCTACCTGTTCTGAGTGTCCGCTCCTGCCCCAGCCTTAGCAAACAACCTGGGGCCCTGAGAGGAAGGGCTTGCCCAAGGTCAAGACCAACAGGACTTGAGCCTAGGACTTCTGAATTGGAAGCCAGCTCTCAGCCACTGCATCCCACTGACCTATCACATGTCATGTATGTCTCCACACAAGACATTTGGTAGAAAAAGAAAGGAAATAATTCACATGTTCCTGGTATGCCAAGAAGGCCCCAACTCCCAGCAAAAGGACCAGAAATAAAACCTAGAACTCTCCTAAGCCCAGTGGCACACTCACCAGTATCTGCATCCAAGGGCTGTGCAGATGTTGTTCCTAGCCATGCAGATATGTTTCAAAACTTAGATTGCTATCAATGAAGCACTCAGAGTTCACTGTCTTAATTCTAATGTTGTATAATTGTTTTTGTCTTCACAGAAAAAGCTAACAACTTTCCTCCACTGCCAAAGTTTATCCCTCTGAAGCCCTGCTTCTACCAGAACTTTTCTGATGAGATTCCAATAGACCACCAATTTATCGTGAAAAGGATTTACCATTTATGGATCTGTAAGCATTTACTGGAGTCATTCCAAGGAAACCCTGATGGGATAAGTAGAAAGAACAATGAACTACATCTGTTTGGTTCCAAAGAACTATTTTAAACTATGTGAAATGACACAATTAATGCTTAGGAATATTACCTAACTTATTAGAGCAGGAAGAGACCTTAGAATATAGAATATGGGGGGAGGGCAGTGTTAAAGGTAGGAGGGGCAACCTTAGAACTCAGAAGAACAGAGCTAGGAGGGCCTTTAGATCACAGACTATTGAAAACTGGGAGGGCCCAGATAACTTGATACTTGAGTGAATAGGACCGCCTCCTAGAAGAAGATTTATTCATTCATTCACTTATTTAGGGTCTGGAAGGCAGAAGTATCAGCAGGAGACTGTTCTAGTTTATCTGAACTCCAGATGTGGAGTTGTGAGTTCCCATTCTTTGGAGTTCCCATCCCTTCAAGCAGAAGCCAGAGGACCATTTGTTCATTATATTTTAAGAATTATTGTCCTAGATACATTCAGGTCAATTCTAGCCTCAGACATTCAACACTTCCTAGCTGTGTGACCTTGGGCAAGTCACTTAACCCCAGTTGCCTCAGAACAAAAACAAAAACCAGATCCTACTGGAGGAAGGAATGAGGGAGAGAGAGAGGATCTGCATTACAGAGCAGTGGACCCAAAGTACATGTTCAGGAGCTTTAGATAGATTATGTCTCGGTCCTGGCAAAGAAGGGTGATAAGATGAGAAGGGAAGATCAGGAATGGAGGCATTTCTAGGGGTCTAGCTATGGAGGGAGCCCAAATGAAGATGATCACTTGTGGGTTTTAATGGGAAAAGATTTATATGAACCAATGCAAAGTGAAGTAAGCGACCAGAAAAAGTGTTCCCAAATGTCTATGTTTATGTAAAAGGAAGCCATGCAGAAGCAAGCCCACCACAGACACACAGAAACACAGTGTATCATAAGGTCCAGTGGTCCGATGTGGCCCAGAAGGCACCCTCCTAACCCCCCACACCCTTGGTCACAGAAGTGAAAGTCTGTGGCTGTGGAACATTGCATGCATTATCAAAATGAGGGGGGAGACAAAAGAAGTCAGTTCATTTTCAGAGCAGAATGGAAGGTCACAGGCACATTTGTGAGTGTCAGGGAAGGAGCCTGAGAATGAGGAGTGAGTGAGGGTGAGAGAGACAAGGAGACAGGGGAGGCTGGTAGGAGCCAAGCCACAAGTACAGCAACTTGGTCTTGGCAAAGAAAGGGGGTGGGGGGGCTATGTTTGTTTGAAGGTAGATATGAGGAGGTGAGAATGGAGAGGTTCCCTAGTCTGGGGCTGCTTCAGCTTTTTCCACTCATAACCCCTTTTTGTCCAAGAAGTTTTTATGTGATCTTGGGCATATAAGTATATAAAATAGGTATGCAAGTCAAATTTTCACTGATAATAAGTCATGATTTTGTGGCCCCCCCACATTCAGTTATGTGACCCCATATGGGATTGCTATCATAGGTTTGTTTGTTTTTTTTTTCCCAATAGTATTTTTTCTTTTTCTTTTTCTTTTTTTAATTTGCAAAACATATGTATGAGTAATTCTTCAACATTGACCCTTACAAAGCTCTCCATTACAAATCTTTCCCCCCAGTCCCCTTCCCTCCCCTAGATGGCAGGAAGTCCACTACATGTTAATTATGTTAAAATATTTGACAAGTTAAATATATGTATACATATGAGGAAAAAAAAATCTGAGAAAGGAAACCCAGTGCAAGCAAACATCCATGGAGGGTATGAAAATGATATGTTGTGGTCCACATTTCACATCCCTCTCTCTGGGTGTATATGGCTTTTTTTACTGAACAATTGGAACTGGTTTGAAACATCTCATTATTGAAGAGAGCCATGTCCATCAGAATCGATCATCATATAGTCTTGTTGTTGCCGTGTATAATGATCTCCTGGTTCTGCTCATTTCACTCAGCATCAGTTCATGCAAGTCTCTCCAGGCCTCTCTGAAATCATCCTGCTGGTCATTTCTTACAGAACAATAATATCCCATAACATTCATATACCATAATTTATTCATCCATTCCCCAATTAATGGGCATCCATTCAGTTTCCAGTTTCTAGCCACTACAAAAAGGGCTGCCACAAACATTCTTGCACATGTGGGGCCCTTTCCCTCCTCTAAGATCTCTTTGGGATATAAGCCCAATAGAAATACTGCTGGGTCAAAGGGTATGCACGGTTTGATAACTTTTTGAGCATAGTTCTAAACTGCTCTCCAGAATGGTTGGATCCGTTCACAGCTCCACCAACAATGTATTAGTGTCCCAGTCTTCCCACATCCCCTCCAACATTTATCTTTATCTTTTCCTGTCATTTTAGCCAATCTGACAGGTGTGTAGTGGTACCTCAGAGTTGTCTTAATTTGCATTTCTCTGATCAGTAGTGATTTGGAGCACCTTTGCATATGATTAGAGATAGTTTTAATTTCATCATCTGAAGATTGTCTGTTCATATCCTTTGATCATTTATTGATTGGAGAATGGCTTGAATTCTTATAAAGATGAGACAATTCTCTATATATTTTAGAAATGAGGCCTTTATCAGAACCATTAAATGTAAAGAGCTATCATAGTTTTAAGCTGGGAGCTAGAGCAGTTTTGATATAAGAACTCAAGGGAAAGTGTAGTAGACTGTGATAGAGTCTCTTTGAGGCTGGATTTGCTGGTCTCTATGGCTCCCCTGAGTCCCCTATCCCCCCAAAATCACCATGATTCTGATTCAGATCCCTATTATTCCTGTCATCACTGAGGGAATGTTACTAAATAACACTTCTTTCAGGACAGGAAAAATTTCTGGCCCTTCCTAGTCCTACTGCAGTGACCCCACTTCAGGCTTTGCCTTTGATTTGGTATTGGACTTTCTTACCTACAGTGCTTTGGAGCTCACCAAGTGCTCAGTCATCTCACAACCACCCAGCTGCCCTTGGCCCTAGGCCACATTGAACCCTTGCACGTAGCCCAGAACCTCCCAAGGTCTCCTGCCACTCTGTATTCTCTGGAGTTCTCCCCCATTCTCTGCCTGTTGAAATCCTTCCCCTTTGTTCAAGAGCCCTTTCCTCTCTAAAGCTTCTTCCATCACCAAGCTGGAATAGCACATACAGGCATTCTCCCTGGGCTTTGCAATGGGAGTCGGGCTATTGGGTGTCCAGAAACTCCGGTTATATTGTTCAAGGCCTGGCTAGTTCATCTTTTACTACCCTTCAGAAACGTTTGGATTTCAATGCAGTCTTAAATGGCAGGTGTTAACAATTTACAAATTGATCCGCTCTGACATCCAGGTGGCAGAACCTTTGTTCCACATGGCAGGTTTTTGTGTAAGTTCCTTTTATAATTTGCATCTCTAATCAAATTAGCCCCAAAGATCTCACCAGGAGATAGCTTTTGAGAAAACATTTCCTTTTTCCTAGAATGTGAGAGAAAGCCCGAGCTATGGTTTCACTGGTAGAGAGAAATCCATGGATATGTAGCAACAGCTTCTGCAGACGATCCTCCTGGAGGGAGGCTCCAGGAGAGAGAGAGAAAGAGAGAGAGGAGGCTCAGAGCACAGAGAGGAGGCTCAGCCAGCCGAGATTGGAGCCGGTCATCCTGATTTGAAGGCCGGTTCTCTCTGCAGAGGACAGGGGTGCCCTAAGTTGTGCTGGTGGTCTGTGTGGCCACTGGAGATCGGAGGGTGTGGAGCAGACATGTATGGATGGGAAGGACCATGGCCAGAGCCAGGTGGCCTCCCTGAGGGCCTGGGCCTATGGGACCTCCCTCTCAAAACCCAAGGACCGGAGAGGCCGTCTTGGCCAGCTGGGCCCCAGAAAGCTGTGCTAATTTGCCCAGTCACAGTGGTCACAAGCACACTGTTTGAGCCCAGAGCCAGGCTTGTGTCCCCTGGACTCCACTGCCTCCTAAGCCGAACGTGCCACCGAAACCAATTGTTTGTCTTAAATAACAGGCGCATGGATCTATCATTTTCCTGTGTAAAGAGCATCTCACCCCCACCCCCTGTGCCCCATGACATCCTATGCTTCTCATCACAGTTGGTGTCTGGTGCTTTGATGAGAGAGTATGGGGCAAGGGAGCTGAACCGCCAGGCAGTCATAGGATCTCAGTGTGACTTCTTCCTGGGTGCCCAACTAATCAGGGCGCACTTCTGCACCCTCTGCCCATTTGCAAAGTGGGCACCGTGATCCCCAAACTGCCTAGTCAGGGTCAGGGGAGGTGGCAGCAGGGGTGTGTCCGTCCCCTAACAGAGCCGGCAAGAAGCAGGGTCTATAGAAAGGCTGGGGGGATAAGTGTCCAGCAGTCCCTGCCAAGCTGCCATGGGTCAGTCGGGGAAGCTGGAAAGAGTTGCCAGGAGCAGAGAGGACAAAGTATGGCATCTGCTGCTGCATCTGGGAGCGAGCGGATGGGACTTGGAGGTTCGTGTTGGTGGGAGGAGAGATGGCACATTCAGCCCAGGCTGTGATGAAGCCAGCTTTGGTAGCTCTTCACAATCTGGGACAGTTGCGTTTGAGGATAATTTTAAAAGCAGGGCATTTCTTATTATAGTCTCCTGTTTGGGGAACATTCCGCCCACATGGAGATCTCTAGTGGGATAGTTTTCCCCCTGCAGTGTTTTTTTGAGACTGGGTTTTCCTGTCTTAGCCAGGCCTGAGGTGCAGCAGCTACTGCCAGGCCCAATCCCAGTACTGATGAGCACAGAAGCTCTGTGACTGCTCCCTGGGGGCCCACTGTGTGGGACTGGACCTAGGAAGGGACCCCAGGTGGGCAGCAGCCCTCCTGCAGCTCTGCTGTCACCCCTCTGCTTTTTTCCTTCTGTTCATTTAAGAAATCTTGTTAATTCTCTTTTTGCTTAGTATCTCATGGCCACCTACTGACCTGACTTTAACTCTGTCCAGGTAAGGCCCTGCACTGAGACATATCTGAAAAGAGACAGCTCAGCAAATTTGACTCTGGTTAATTTTTCCATATTCAGGAGAACTTATTACCAGCAAGCATTTATGCAATACCTGCTGTATGCTAGTCACTGTGAATACAAAAACAAAGATAACCCTGCCTCCAAGGAGCTTCCTTCCACTGAGGGAGACAGTGTCCAACAACAGGGTACTAGTGTTTATCAAGCACTGTAATGTGAAGGCTCGGTTTACTCCTCACGACGTCCCCAGATGCCATTTTTTAGACTCATTTTACAGATGAGTAAGCTGAGGCTGAGAGATTAAGTGACTTGGCCTGGGGTCACCTAGCTAACAAGGGTCTGACGCAGGATTTGGTCTGCAGCCTATATATAGAAAACCGCCGTGAGGTAACTTGTGGGGGGGAACTCAGCAGGACTTGGGGAGAGGGGGCAGAAAAGGCTCCATGTAGGAGGTAGAGCTGCAGGGGAGGAGGGAGCCCGGGCAGAAGCACAGAGCAGGGAGTTGGCAAGCATGGGAAGGGAGGTCCGAAAGGTCGCTTGGGACCACCTTGTCCAGGGCTCTTAGATGCCAAACCCCGAAGCTGATGGGTTCTTGCAGCTGCCTTTGGGGCCCCTGAAGTCTCAGCTGGGAAGTCCTGCTCAAAAGACAGGTGGGGAGGGAGGCCTTGCCTGGAGGCGAAGCAGGGGAAGCAGTTAGGGTCAGCATGTTGTGGGGGGGCCTGCGCAGGGGGACACCCAGCCTGGAGTCAGGCCTCCTGTTTGGGAGAGAGGCCTGGACTGGCAGGGAGAGGCCATGGGATGGGGTGGGGGCTGGGCCCCTGCTGCAGTGAGGGGCTTAGTGGGCTTGGGCCCCTGGGTTCCAGGATACTCTTGACGACCCCATGGGCGAGCAGGAAGTGGACTGTGGGCCCTGGTGGGATGGGGCGAGGCCCAGTGAGGGCTCTTGGGGAGCCTCATCCCTGTGCTCTTTGCCTTCCTCCAGTCTACTGTGTCACCCTGGTGGTGAATCTTGTGGCCTGCCTCGCTTGGTGGATTGCTGGCGGCGACGGAGTGAACTTTGGCTTGGCCATGCTCTGGCTGCTTCTCTTCAGTCCTTGCAGCTACGTGTGCTGGTTCCGACCCGCCTACAAAGCCTTCAGGTAATGTCCTCTGAGAGTTATAGAATGGGAGAGCCAGAAGGGAGCAGAGCTGAGAGGGCCGAGAGAAGCCTCGGGGGTACAGGGTGGTGGCAGAGCACAGGAGCTCTGCTGGCGGAGATGGCAGGGGCCTGTGAGGGGCATGGGGGCGGAGGCAGAGCTGGGGGAGGCTTCAGGTCCTGGAATACCCAAAAGGGCCGAGAGCTTGGAGTGGAGGAGTGACCTCCGGCCACCCGGTCCCCCCTTGTTCTTTACATTTGGAGAAATCGAGGTCCACAGAGGGGCGGGGGTGAGCTGCTGGCCACCTTGGGCCTAGACTTCCTCACCTGAATTAGACAAGAGACAGTTCAAAACAAGGCTGTGTGAGCGCTTCTGAGCCAAATGGGCAAGAAGGGGAATTTCTGATGATTTAAGGGTGAAGGAGTTAATCAAGTGGCAGCCTGGTGGCTGGGGGGGGGGGGGATGGAGGGGGACTGCCAGGAGTTTGGAAGAGCTGAGTTCAAATCTTGCCCCAGACTTGATCCTGGACAGCTCACTTGGGCCTGTTTGCCTCAGTTTCCTCATCTATTAAATGAGCTGGAGAAGGAAATGCTGAACCCTGCCAGTGTCTTGACCCAAAAGATCCCAGCAGGGATTATGAAGCATTGGATCCTATTCAAAATGGCCACAAACATTAATAAGCTTCTGCTGTATACATCAGTATGGCTCTCCTAGCCATAGGATTATAGTCAGAGTTAGATGGAATCATAAAAATCTAGTTCAATCTCCGCTTTTTATAAATGAAGAAATTTAGGCTTAAGGTCACCCTGATAGGAGGAAAACCAAGATTTGAACCTATGCCTTCTGACTTCAGTTCTAGCGTTCTTTCTACCTCATCATCCACAGCAGCCAGGCACTGTGTCTAAGGGCTGAGCAGGCCAGAAGAGGCCCAAGATGGCCCCTCGTGGTCTAATGGGGGAGAGAACAGAGGCAGAAATGTATGCGGCAAATTCTGGGCAGGAGTAAGAGCAGAGCAGAAGAGCCCTCCAGTCTTGGGGGACAGCCAGAGAGAAATCCCGGGCCGGTGGAGGGGGCTCAACCGCAAGGAATTGTGTGAGAGACGAGTCTAGCAAAGGAGCCCCCCGACCCCAGAGCCCGGGCTGGAAGGGACCCTGAGGCCATCCAGCCCAGCGGCCTGGTTTGGCAGAGGAAGGCGCATTGCTCTGCTGGGGGTCCTCAGAGTTTGCCTGTATCACCTCCCCCAGAGAGGAGGGCTTTGGAGAAAAGCTGAAGAGCTCAGCTTGGGATGGGTTCACAGGACATCTCAAGATCTCTTCATAAAGAGTAGTAGGCAGTTGATGGAGCTGATTCCTGCCCTCATGGAGCGCACCATCTAGTGGGGGGAACGCCCTAGAGAGCCATAAGACAGAACCAGAAATGCAAGCAGTGCTGAAAGATCTTTTGGGGGAAGGGCCATTATTGGGCTGGGGGTGGGGAGGATCCAGGAAGGCTTCAGGAAGAGAGAAGGAGCAGGATCTCAGCTGATGGAAATGATTCTGCTGTGGTGGGGAACTATGGATGCAGAGGCATGGGGAGCTGGGGGACAGCGAGGATCACGCCTGAGGAGTAAGGGGCAGCCTGGTTTGGCTGGAGCCTAGGTCCAAGCAGAAGGACGGGAATGGCTGAGGGGGCACCAAGTAATGTGCAGTGAGCCCCCAGCCAGACTTGATTCAGCAGGCAGTGGGGAGTCACAGGGGTTTCACCCAAACAATATCAAGAGACGTTTTAGTTTTGTGCTGTTAGTGAGGAAATCGAGGGACTTGGAGCTGAGACCCAGGTTGAGATCCCAGCCGATACCGAGAGACTGAGCCAAAGTATGTCTCAAAGAGGAGGATAGTGTGTCTAGTGCTTCATATGTAATGCTCTGGGATGAGGTTACCTGGAGACTCCTGGAGGGATGTGGGCTAACAGGTAACTTAGTAACAGGGCCGGGAGAGGTCCTTCTTGCCAGAATCCTGCAGCATTTTATAGGTGGGGTGCACAACACAGACGAGCCAGAACTCCCAGGCAGAGGAACTTGGAATTTAAGAGCTGGCAAGAATTTGGGGGAGCATTTATTCAGATGTCAGCGTTGTTCAGAGGAAGAAACCGAGGCAGGAGGGTCGAAACTGACTTTGTCTTATGGGTGGATTGATTTCCAGAGCTGAAGGGTAATCCTGCACACCTGGCCCTTGGCTGGAGGTACCTGGGGGCTTCCTTCCACTGCCACAGGCATTTAGAACCCTTCAGCTGTCAATGTAGTGAAGCCTCTGTGGTCCTCCTCAGAGTTGTGTTAAATCTATAACATAAAATATTGAGGATAACAAAGGAAACCACTTCTATTGAAATATTTATTTGAAAAATAACAAGTTTAAAGACCTCTAAACTCAGTTAAAGTTCTTGAAGGCAGAGCCTCCATTACACCATTTTGTGTGCACACCCTGCCCTCACCACCCCCTCATTCTTTTGTAGGGAGGCATGAGTATATAATGTTGAATATAAGGTTAGGGTTTTTTTTCTTTTAATGTATTGGTCCATTTTACTGAAAAAAAATTTTTTTTTAATTTTTGTTAAAAAAGAATGATTTTCTGGGCAAAGGAACAATACAGGGGAAAATTTAGACCATGAAAAAAAAACATTAAAATATCACTAAATCTATTTTAGAAAGGAAAACAAAAAACTTATATAATCCTCAATGCCATGTACCAGAATTTGGACATAATAGGTTCTTAATAATAATGGGTGTTGAATAAATAAATGAATGCATTAGAAAGTGTTCTTTAGGGAAGGAGACTTGAATGCTTATTGACTCAAAATCTGTAATTGTAACAGTCTAGTTTTTCATCTTATCTCTAATGTTACCCTTGCTGCAATTGAGCAAATATTTATTAAGTACTTAGTGGGTGCGAGATATTGTGCTAGTAGCTGGAGATACAAAAACAAAAATTAAAATCAACCTTGCTTCACAAAGATCTCATTCATCTGGCTTCTTTCCTCCCTGTGCAAATGCTCCTCCGGCAGATTATGCTGGTGTCATTCCCCTTTCTCAATACTCTCCCATTTCTCCTTCTCTCCTGGCTACTGCTTTAATGCCTACAAAGACAACCACATCTCCCTTTCTCAGAAAACCCTCCTTTGATTCATTGTAGTTATTGAGCTGCCTCTCCTTTTTGTGATTAAACTCTTTGAGAAAATGACTGCAACTTCCTTTCCTCTGATTCTTCTTGGCCCTTGATATTCTTGCTTCAGGTCAAATCACTCAACCGAAATTGCTTTCTCTAAAACTACTAAAACTTTGCTAGTATGTTTTATGTGTGTGCTTTATATATACTCTGTAGTCCTTGTACAAAATGTTGCCTCTAAAATCATTCCTGTCCCTATTTGATGAATGTGTTGGGCAATATATGTTCTGTCAAAGCCTTGGACCATAAAAGATTGATGAAGCTGCATGGCCTTAATGATTGAAAAGGCCTGCCTGTTAGTCATAGAAATCTGGGAAGTTATGTAAAGCTGCATCCAGAAGGGAGGAAACTCTCTGGATTTAGACAATTGTTTATTTCCTTAAGCTTTTATTACTGACCTGGGTGTGTCTCCATGGGAGGGACTTTGGAGAGAGCTACACCTGGTTATCCATAAAGAAAGCTTGTATATATTTAATTAAAAAGAACATTTTAAAAAAATTTAGCTCATCTTTCTAAACTGAATTGACATTTGGAATAGGTTTACACAAAGACTGTTACTCACTTAACAATCATCAATTACCTGTTACTTCCAAAGATTGGCATTCAGGGTTGGATACTGCAGCTATGGTTCATGGCACTTTTCTCATATTAACAATGAAATGGTACCTCCATCTTATAGATAAAGAAATTGAGGTTCTTAACCTTTTCTGTGCCATCGAGGCCCTTTGGCATTGTAGTAAAGCCAAGAGGCCACTTCTCAGAATAATGGTTTGAAATAACATACATATGATTACAAAGGAAGCCAGTTATATTGAGATATAGTAAGCAAAATATTTTTTTTTCTTTTTTTTTTTTTTTAAATTTTTATTTTATTTGAATAACATATGTGTGGGTAATTCTTCAACAATAACCCTTACATAGCTTTCCGTTACAAATTTTTCCCCCCAACTCCCCACCCCTCCCCTAGATGGCAGGATATCCACTACATGTTAATTATGTTAAAATATTGGCAAATCGAATATATGTATACATATTTCCAAACTTATCATTGGTGTGCAAGAAAAATCTTATCTACACGAACGATATATCAGATAAAGGAAACACAATGTAAGCAAACATCAATCAAGGAGTATGAGAATGTTATGTTGTGGTCCACATTTCGCATCCCTCTCTCTGGGTGTATATGGCTTTCTTCAGTGAGCAATTGGAGGTGGTTTGAAACATTTGATTGTTGAAGAGAGCCATGTCCATCAGAATTGATCGTCATATAGTACTGTTGTAAGCAAAATATTTTTTAAAAACTAAGTCCATGGACTTGAGCTTATGTAATGCTATGTACCAGAGACTATGCTAAGGGCTTTCCAAATATTACTTCATTTGATCTTCACAACAGCCCTAGGAGGTAGGTGATGTCATGCCCATTTTATTGTTGAGGAAACTGAGGCAAACAAACAGCATTAAGTGAGTTTCCCAGAGTCCCATGACTAGTAAGTGTCTGAGGCCGGATTTGAACTCCAGGCCCAGCACCCTCTCCTGTGCAGCCTGGGGGCCCTTGGGTTCCTTATGCATGAGGAGGCCAGTGCAATTAGCTCAGATCTGGCTTGGAGTCTTGGGCTCCATTCCCTACCCTCTGCTGCTCCTCCACCATTGACCTCTGTGGCCCCCTACCCCGGGTCATCTTGGTCCCCTCGAATTTTGTAGATAAGAAAACTGAAGTTTTAAGTGACTGATTTGATGGTAAAAGCAACTGTTTTGTGTTCTCTTGCAGGGCTGACAGCTCTTTCAACTTTATGGCGTTCTTCTTTGTCTTTGGTGCGCAGTTTATCCTGACCATCTTTCAAGCCATCGGTTTCCCCAAGTGGGGAGCGTGGTAAGCCAGACTCTTTCACAATGCTCTTTTTGAACTCTGAGTTATGGTGTTCCTTCCGGGAGACTAGAGGAGGGAGACCGAGGCGTCCTGAAATCACAATGATTAAAAGTAGGAATACCAGGCCCAGAAAAGAGGAAGGCCCGAGAACTGCCTTCCAGAAATGGAAAGGTTGCTGGGAGAAGGGGCAGCCTTGTTTCCTCTCTTGTGGTGTCTGGGGCAATGGGGAGAAGACAGGACCTACTTTAATGCTTTACTCACCAACAGGTCGTTTCGACCGACAGCTCTAGGACCCAGAGGTCCAGGAATGCAGGTAGGGCCCTCCCACCCTCCCCACATCCCTGCAGCCCCCCAGGCAGCAGATCCCAGTGTGTTGGGTCCCTGGGTTTGCCATTCATTCTGCCTTCTGAAGGAAGGTCTTTAATTGTCAGTGACAGGAGTGTCTTTAACTCTCAGCAAGGGCCCCTTACCCTCTGTCTCAGTTTCCTCCTCTGTAAAAATGAGGAGCAGGGTAGCAGCTCTGTCACAGGGCTGTGGTGAGCTTTTAGTACGGGGCCCGACAGGTGGCAGGCCCTCTGAGGGCTGCTGGTTGCCCTTGTTAGTGAGGGTAGGAGCAGTGGTGGGTGCTGACCCCGCCCCCAGGCCACCTTCCTTGCTGCTGCTCTGCTCTCCTTCCACGGGTCTTCAGGAGCATTTACAGACTCTCTTTCATCTTAGAACTCTTCCTCACCTTCAGTGCCTTCAGAAACCCGGATCGTCCCAAAGATCCTCTGCCCTCCACCGCCTTCCGCTTCTAACACCTGCCCTAGTGCTGGGCCTTCTCTCCTTACCCCAGTCCCTTCCTCCACTATGGTTGCTAGGTAACCTCCATCTTTGAGCTTTGCCAAGTCTTGATCCCCATGTCAGATGCTCGGGCTGAGATCTGCCAGCGTACAGACCACTCTGCTGACTTTCTGAAGTGCATCTCCATTGTCTTATTCAGCTTCCCTCTGCCCTCCCACTTGGAGCCTTCAGGAGATGTCCTAGATCTATTTTCCTTCTTCGCTGTGCCCTCCAGCTTCGCTCTGTTCTCTGAATCTCTCCAGCCCTCGTTTGGATCTCTCTGACTTTAACCCTGTAATTTGCCAGTCCTCTGAATCCCTCTCCCTGCCCAGGCCTCAGTCCCTAACAGCTGCCTTCTCTGCTACTCCGGGACCTCTGGGTACCACAAGAAGGGAGGTCATAAGCTGGGCCACTAGTGTCTCCTCCGGTGTCACTGGTATTGGGGCGTCCCCCTCGTCTCATGGTACTTTCTTTATTCTTCCCTCTTCTCTGCAACTCACACGACTGGTGACCTTAGCTCCTCAGGAGAAAACTGAGGCCGACATTGGAGCTCCCTCATCCCCACTTCTTCACATCTCAGAAACTCTGTCCCTTTGCCTATCCTTTTCTTCCTTCCTTGACTCTGACAAAGAAACAGGCCTGATAGTCAGATCCAAGCTTGATCTGTTCTTAGTCCTTCCAGTTTCTTGAAATTTAACCCAGCAATAATTTCTTCCTTCTCTTTGTCTTGCTTTCTAGTAGCACTCGTCCTCCTGCCTACAAGCAGGTCCATGTCTCCCCTGTCCTATAACCTGTAACCCTGCTGTCTCCTCAAACCATGATCCTGTATCTAGCCACCCAGCTACTGTCAGACAGTCAGAAAATGTCATCTCCTCTTGGTGCTTCAACATCTTCCCCAGCTACTCCCTCATCAATGTCTTTTTTCCTCCAAAGCAGAAGGCATTGACCAATCATCTCTTACAGTAAACTTTTCCCAGGGCTCATCCTCCTTGATCCCAGCAGTTTTAGGTCCTGGATACTCTGGTGGGGCCTTCTCATTTTCCTCTGTTCACCTGACTGTCCATCTCCTAATCCAGGGAGTGTCATGTTAACCTCCTGATTGTCTCCCCACTTTGAGGTTCTTCCATCTCTATTTTCCACACAACTACAAATATAATCATTTTAAGTCAGGGTTTGATCATGATCTCTTCCAAAGCTACCTTTGCATGTAAAATAAAATCCAAACTCGGCCAAGTTTTTAAGACATTCCCCAGTATGGTTCCAGACCTTCCCTTTCTCTCTCCAATCCAGCTTTATTCACAATTCACAAATCTGGTTCCAAAAGAACTGGAAGATTGACTGTCTCTGAAACAAAGCATTTCCCGCCTTCATCTGTTTGCCCAAGCTGTGCTCTGTGCCTGGAATGGACTCCTTCCACTTTCCCACCTCTCAGAATCCTTGTTCTTCAAGTCCTCCCTCTGGCATCATCTCCTTCCCAAAGCTTTCTCTTGGCCTTCTCCTCTGCTCTGTGTTGTTCATGTTTTCCCATTTGGGCACCTGTGGCTTCCTT
This sequence comes from Myrmecobius fasciatus, assembly GCA_023553655.1. Taxonomy (NCBI): domain Eukaryota; kingdom Metazoa; phylum Chordata; class Mammalia; order Dasyuromorphia; family Myrmecobiidae; genus Myrmecobius; species Myrmecobius fasciatus. Next base: position 356 of record JAJPUD010018556.1, on the reverse strand, counting down.
GGACTACAGTGGATAAAAGCTCCTTTTCAGGCAGGGATTTTTCACTTTTTCTTTGTGCCTCCAATGCTTAGCCCAGTGCCCTGCACTGTTGCAAGAGTTTTTTTCTTTCCCAAACTGAGAGACTGAAGAGGTGAGAGGGAGAGGCGATTGGTGGTTATCAGAAAGCAAAGGGAGTCATTGAAGATGTTTTGCTTTGAAGAGAAGGGTGGGTAGGATACCTCGTACTGAAGAATTTGTGGCTTCATGTCCTATCCTTTCTCCGTTATGCAAGAAAAAGTGTTATTTGGTGTTTGTTAAATTCTGAATTTTAAAAATTCTTTTAAGCTAGCAGCTGATTAATGTTGATAGTTTTAAGT
>JAJPUD010018555.1:0-28457 GCA_023553655.1 Myrmecobius fasciatus | reverse complement strand
ATATATATATGAATGCATGTGTTTATGTACATCTTTCAATACATGTTCAAGCATATATGCACTTTCATGTGTTACATATACATGAATATATACATATATATATATATATACATTCATCTATCTATTTATCTATCTATCTAAAATAGTTGGTAGGAGTATGCTTATATTAATGTACATTTGGTTGATGAAGAGAATTAGGTACTCTCTTTTTGATTACATTCACCCAATGTATCTTTTGTTATCAGCTCTTCCTCTAAGGAGATGGCTTTTTCTTTGTTAGGGGACTCCGCCCCTCCCCACCATTCTTTGAGAGGTAGAACTTATGTTACTGAATTTATTATTAATATATAAAATTAGGCAATGAGGATAGGCATACCTAATTCTTTGGGTACTCTTTGAGAAAGACCATGATTGGCAGCCAGAAATAGGGCAGCAATCACATTTTAGGTAAACTTAGAGGTTATAGGAGCAAAAAGCTCATAAAGGCAGAGAAAATCTAATGAGGTAAAGAGGTAAATAAAGTGCGGGACAAGGAATGAGATGGCAAAAGAAGTCAGGAAGCATGGATAAGAAGGTGTGGAAAAGAAGCAAAAAAATATTACTCGTGTAACCATGGCTTAGATAGCATGAACCCAACGGAGATGGAAAAATACAGCGAAGAATTTAAGATCTCATTTTTACATAGTTCTTTTGGGAAACTCCTATCTCTACCACCTTGAGGTTAACTCCTTAACATATCCAAATCATGTTAAAGTATTTAAAACTTCAATGCTATCAGCATCTTTTTGATGTTCTGCTGGTCTGGAACTGTGAGGTTCTGGAATTCCTTTGAAATTTACATATCAAGGGACCAGAACCCTAACAAGCAACACCTAGATTTCTTCCCCTGATTCAATGAATAATTACCAAAAGCTGAATTTGGGCTTATATATTACACAATTTGTAAATTATGCTCTTTTGATCTTTAGGATGGTTCACACTCAACTTCCAGATTCTCCTTGCAATCTCCCTTACTGCTATCACCACTTTATTTTGGCTTCTTTTCACCTTATTTAATATAGTGAGTAGAAGAGGGTGTGTGTGAGAACTAGAACAAGATGCAGTTTAATACAATTAATGCAGATGCCACCTCAAATACCAGAGGCAGCTTATAGCAAGGTCCATAACTAAAAAATTTTGGATTAATTTGTTCTCTCTATTTGGTAAGTTATAAATATATGTATCAAGATGTCTTTTGTTCGCTTCAGGTCCCCAGCTAACAAATGCCCTCAAGAACAAAAACATAATCTCCTTCTATGTGTTTATGCATTTAACTAATTATAGCCTCTCATTCAGATTCCTTTAATCTCTCTAGGAATAGAAATCACTGATTTATTAGAAAAACTGGTTCTTTTCAAGAGAATGGTGATAGCAAGTCAAAATCTTAAAAGCAAACAAGAATTGAGGAAGAAGACTATGTATTTCCCAATAAAGTAGCAGAGATTGGCTGAGTGAAGCAAAGGATAGGTACACATATAGAATACCAAGTTTTGATTTCAGCCACCAGGACACAGACAGACACCAAGCATCTATCATCATACTCCTATATAGCTTGGTTGCATTATTTACCTTAATGTCTCACACGTCCTCTTCCTACACTTTCAGTACAGTAAAAGACATAGAAAAATTAATATTTGCACAGGATGGCCTCCTTCCTATTCCCTAATAGCAATGATTTATTCTCTCAAATTTTCTAGCCTTTTGCACTCTCACGTGTAGACCTCAGAGAGAATCACATAAAGCTTTCAGTTATGTTGGTATTATCCCATAGAGAAGGGAGATAGAAAAGTACTTAAAGTATAATGTAAATTTGGCATAAGAAAACTTTATTTCCCTCTCCATTATGTACACATAATGCATAAGTGAACAAATGCATACCATAAAAGACTCATAAGAACACCTTAACAAAAACTGGAAAAAAGCTTAAGTACTATGCTCTTCTAGGAGGCTGATACTTTAAATATAAAAATGTAAACATTTTGAGAATGATTTAACTGACATTGCATTTTCACTTAACCTCATCACTATCCAAATAAATCCCTCACCAAATTAAGGCAAAAGTTTGGCTAATTTTTCTGTTGGTAGACTTTTTTTTTCTAAGAATTAAATTAATTATTGGAGAATTCTCTTCAAGGGGTAGTTAGAACCATCAGAAGACCTAGGAGTTCTTAATTTCTTGAACCTACAAGGTTGGCTCTAAGGATAACAATCTTCAGATTTTAGGATTATTTTGCAGTAATTTATACTCAGAAAAGAAACAAAAAGCAAAAGTAGCATTTCAGGCTTTGAGATTCAGGCTTGGCCTGACTTTTAGCTGTTATTGACTTACAGCATTCTTGTATTAGGATAGAAAATTGTAACACTTCTTCCACCTCTTCTGGCAGAGGTTTGAAGAACTCTCATTGGAAGATTAGAAGGAAGAGGGCTGATTGCTTTTTATTTTCTTTTAGCCCCATTGAGTCAGCTCTTCCTACTGCTCAGTGACAAATAAGGGGATTGATTCATCATCTCAATATATACAGCTCCTTCATTGCTTAATCACCTAGGTACCCAGAAGCAGCCTGGCTATCTCTATATATGCTCCATGTGTTGTACTTAAATCATAGCAGACCAGGGAGAGCCTGATCTCTGTCTATGTCTTGCTCTCAATTTTTGTCTCTCTGTCTCTGTCTTTCTGTTCTCTGTCTTTGTCTCTCTGTCTCTCTATCTCTCAGTCTCAGTCTTTGTCTCTGTCTCTGTCTGTCTGTCTTGCTCTCATTTTTTGTCTCTGTGTCTCTGTCTGTCTGCTTCTCTGTCTCTGTCTCTCTCTGCCTCTGTCTGTCTTGCTCTCAGTTTTTGTCACTGTGTCTTTGTTTGCTTGTCTCTCTCTGTCTCTGTCTCTCTGGCTCTGAGTTTCAGTCTTTGTCTCTGTCTCTGCCTCTGTCTCTCTCTTCTCCCCTCTCTGTTTCTTTCTTTCTTATACAAACACATCCATACTCTTCTATCTGTCCATCTGTGTACATATATACATTTACAGATGTGTCATTTTTGTCTGTCTATTCACACAAATGTATTCCAGAATTATCCTAATCTGAGATTCTTGTGTCACAAATGTTAAGTTTCTTACCAAATAAGTTATATCTATTTGTTAAGGACTCATGATTTTAGAGGGTGCAACTTGGAGCATAATTGCTGATACAAACATTTTAGATCATAACTTCTATGAGTCAGTTAATCATAGCATTAAGTGAAAGGATACTATCTATGAAATAATACAGCAAAAAGCAGAAATAAAACATAACTAATTGCAGGGCAGAAATTGGGTACCATTGCAACTTTGTTCTGTATGCACCAAAGATAGTCATAGGTAATGTAAATGGCACAGTAGATAAAGCACTGTGTCTGGAAGCAGAAAGACCTAAATTCAAATCTGTCCTCACAAACTTACTAGCTGTGTGATACTAAGGAAATCTCTTGATCTCTGTCAGCATTAGTTTCTTCATTTATAAAATGAGGTGTAATATCTATCTCCTAGGGCTATTGAGAGAATCAAAATAAGATGTTATTTTTAAAATGCTTTGCAAACAAAATTTTATGTAAATGCTAATTGTTGATGTTATTCACACAATAGTTCAAAAAAGTTTAAAATACCCATATTCTCTTCAAAAGGTTACATAAAGAGATAATCTGGTGATAGGGAAAGTTTATAACTAAGTCTATAACCTGGATGAGGAAAATTAATTATATCTCTACTTCAAAAAATGTCTCTTTGGTAATTCTATGTATTTTATTTTTTGTAAATAAATTATTTTGATAAGGGGTTCACCAGACTGTCCACAGAATCCATAGAACTATATATATATATATATATATATACACATGTATATATATGTGTGTGTATGTGTGTGTGTGTGGTTAAGAATCCTTAGTGTATAACAATCTTTGAAATTAATTTATATTACTATTAGTTAAATTTATATAGCACTTTATTGATATTAATATTATCTAATATAAACCTCATATAGTTACTATTAAATTTTTTTATTTTATATATGAAGAAACTGAGGCAAACAAAGAAATTAAGTCATTTGTCCAGGATCCCACTGCTAGTAAATGTCTGATTTGAACTCAGGTCTTCCTGACTCCTGGCCCAACACTCAATCATAGTGGAGCACCTAGGTAGCCCTCTTTTACTGTCTCATATTTATTACTTTGAACTGAGTCAGTTCTCGTGAAGAACAATATCATGACCCTTTTGAAAAGCAGGGATTTTTCTTCATACCTTTTAGGAGGAAGCCTGATAGATTGCCCAAAAAGTTTGGATCAAGGTTGACCTCTATTTCAGAAATAAGTGTGGATTAAATAATGTAGTGTCTCCCCATAGTAAATGCTTTAACATAATTGTACTATCTTAGTCTTTCACTTACATTTTATATTCCCTGAACAATTTGACAATCACTCCCACTTCATCATACGTTCTCTTCCCTGAATTTTTGTGACACTGCTCTGCCAGGCTTCTCTTTCTACCTGACTAATTTTTATTCATCCTTGCAGGATTGTCACTCTCCTGTCCTTATATTTGTGGCTTTATCTCAAGTATTTGTCCTGCCATTGCTACTCTTTTTTATTCACTGATTATTTTGATATTATCAGCTTTCATGGATCTTTCTTATTTAGAAGATTTCCCATTCTATACATGTCCAGCACTCACCTTTTTCTTGAGTTCCATTCCCACATAGCCATGTAACTGCTGCATAACATCCCACCCCTACCTTAGATGTCCCAAAGGTATCTCCAACTAGATATGTCCTATAGCTTAACTCCATTTAGTATTCTTCCTTCTCTACTTTATATGATAGTTAACATATTTCCTTTTTTTTTTTTTTTTTTTGCTTTTTGCTGAGGCAATTGGGGTTAAGTGACTTGCCCAGGGTCACACAGCTAGGAAGTGTCTGAGACCAGATTTGAACTCAGGTCCTCCTGACTTCAGGGCTGGTGCTCTAACCACTGCGCCACCTAGCTGCCCCAGTTAACATATTTCTAAAGCACAGATATGAGTATGACACTCTTCTCCTTCAGAATCACCAGGGAATCTCTATTGTCTACAAAGTGAAAAAATGTCTATTAAAAAATTAAGAATTTAACAATCTGGTTCTAATGGATTTTCTAATTTTCATACACATTTCTCTTTCCAATGTAGTCTTGATGCTAGCCAAACTGGTTTATTTACTGTTCTCAACATGTAATTACAACACCTACTATGTGTTTTTATGCATTACTCTTTCCTCTTGCATAGGATGCTCTAATTTTTCAGCTCCATTTCTTGAAATCTAAGAATACATTCAAGGTTCAACTCAAATGATATGTCATTTAGGAGACTATTCTGAATTAACACAGATGTTAGTTTCCCCTCTTTTCCAAATCATTTGATATTTATTATAGAAAGATTTTCTGTTTATTTACCTGTGAACATTTTCTATTCCCTTAGAAGAATTTCATTTTAAACTCAAACTGTAAGTAGCAGAGCTTGGCTTTGAACCTATTATTGTGATTCTATATCTCCCCTCTCAGTACTATGGTGTCCCAATGTCCTAACACTGTGGTTCATATGGGGAGAGCACAGATTAATTATAGGCTATTTCCCCCTCCCGTTTAGCTTTAAAATAACTCCAAAAATATCCTCAAGCAAGCTGACATTTTGAGTACACTTTTGTGGTGTAATTATGTTTAACTAAATATTTTATGTAAGCTTTCAACAGAAAAAAACTATGTTTAGTCACAGGGCACTGATAAAAATACCAGCGGCTCTCTGCTAATTTTGATATGTAAATGAACACTAGCTATGGTATTAAAAATGAAATTTACCATCAATTACATATCATGCCATTCTTTTTTTGTCTTATGACACACTGAGATGGGGAAATGTAACAGCTTATTTCCCATGTAAGGCAAATTCAGCAATGACAATAACTGATGGGATCACGTTTATGAAAAAAAAATAGCAAAAAGTTATTCATGTCAGGATAAAAATAATCATGGAATATATACATATAAATCCATATTTATAAACCACTAAATTCCAAATGTGCAATAATGTTGTATACAGTAAATAAGGTAAAGAGTAAAATCCTGGGAATAAACAAATTGAAATATTTATGAGTTCTTTGAAATGGAATTGTTTTTTTATTAAAGCTTTTTATTTTCAAAACATATGCATGGATAATTATTCAACATTAACCCTTGCAAAACCTTGTGTTCCAATTCCCTACACTGCTTCCTTCAACCCTCTCCCCAAATGGCAAGTAATATATGTAATATATGTTAAACATGGTAAAAAATATGTTACATCCAATATACGCATACATGTTTATAAAATTATCTTGCTGCACAAGAAAAATCAAACCAAAAAGGAAAAATGAAAAAGAAAATAAAATGCAAGCAAACAATAATATAAAGAGTAAAAATGTTATGTTGTGATACACACTCAATTCCCACAGTCCTCTCAGTTTAGATAGCTTTCTTCATCACAAGCTCATTGGAACTCATCTCATTGTTGAAAAGAATTGATCAGAATTGAGCATAGTGTACAATGATCTTCTGGTTCTGCTTATTTCACTTAGCATTGGTTCCTGTCTCTTCAAGCCTCTCTGAACTTATCCTACTGATCATTTCTTATATAACAATAATATTCCATAACATTCATATACCATAACTTATTTAGCCATTCTCAAACTAATGGGCATCCACTCATTTTCCACTTTCTTGCCACTACAAAAAGGGCTCCCACAAACATTTTTGCACATGTGAGTGCCTTTCCTTCCTTTAAGATATCTTTGACATATAAGCCCAGTAGGAACGCTGCTGGGTCAAAGGGTATGCATAGTTTGATATCCCTTGGGGCATAGTTCCAAATTGCTCTCTAGAATGATTAGATCCATTCACAATTCCACCAATAATGTGTTAGTGTACAGTTTTCTCACATCACGCATCCAACATTCATCACTATATTTTCCTGTCATCTTAGCCAGTCTGAGAGGGGCATAGTGATATCTCAAAGTTGTATTAATTTGTATTTTTCTTATCAATAGTGATTTAGAGCATCTTTTTATATGACTAGAAATGGTTTCAATTCCTTCATCTGAAAATTGTCTATTCATATCCTTTAACCATTTATCAATTGGAAAATGGCTTGAAATCTTATAAATTTGACTCAATACTCTATATATTTTAGAAATGAGCCCTTTTTCAGAACCTTTCAATGTAAAACTGTTTTCCTGATTAATTGCTTCCCTTCTAATCTTGTCTACATTAGTTTTGTTTTTACAAAAAACTTTTTACCTTAATAGAATCAAAATAATCTATTTGGTATTCAATTTTGAGTTCCAGTTCTTCTTTCATCACAGATTCCTTCCTTCTCCACAGATCAGAGATCAGAGATAAATTATACTTTGCTCTTTTAATTTGCTTATAATATTACTCTTTATGTCTTCATTATGAACCCATTTAGAACTTATCTTGGTATATGGTGAAAGGTGTGGGTCCATACCTAGTTTCTACCATACTAGTTTCCACTTTTTCCAGCAGTTCTTTTCAAATAGTGAGTTTTATACCAAAAGCTTGGGTCTTTGGGTTTGTCAAACATTAAATTACTAAAGTCATTATTTTGTCCTGTGACCCTAACCTATTCTACTGATTGACTACTCTATTTCTTAGCCTGTACCAAATAATTTTGATGACCCCTGCTTTATAATATAGTTTTAGATTTGGAGCAGCTGGGCCACATTCATTTGTATATTTTTCATTAATTTCCTTGAAATTTTTAACCGTTTGCTCTTCCAGATGAACTTCATTATTTTTTCTATATCTGTAAAATAACTTCTTGGGAATTTGATTGGTATGGCACTAAATAAGTAAATTAATTTAGGTAGTATTGTCATTTTTATTATATTCACTTGGCCTATATTGAGCACTTGATATTTTTTCAATTGTTTAGATCTCATTTTATTTGTGTGGAAAGTGTTTTGTAGTTGTCTTAATATAGTTCCTGACTTTGTCTTGGCAGGTAGACTCTCAAATATTTTATATTATCTACAGTTATTTTAAATGGGATTTCTCTTTGTATTTCTTGCTGTTTCACTTTGTTGGTAATATATAAAAATGCTGATATTTATGTAGATTTATTTTGTGTCCTACAATTTTGCTAAAGTTTTGAATTGTTTCTAGGAGTTTTTTAGTTGATTCTCTAGGGTTCTCTAGGCATATTATCATATCATTTGCAAAGAGCAATAATTTGGCTTAGAGGAAAAATTCTTTAAGAAATTTGGTATGTTCTTGAAAGAAGAATCATTCTCAAATAAAAAAGACAAATTCTGATAGTGATTAAACTCTCTTTTCTCCTTCTCTCCATATTTCCAATGAATAGTATGTCACTAAATTAATAATTATTCCTTGAAGATTAACAAGCCTAGAAAAGAATTAATTGCTTAGAAGAATTTAATCTTATAAATTTAAAATGTGATATTTCTTTTCATAAGTAGATTGTCATCTTTCAGAAAATATATGCATGAGAGCTAAGATCAACCAGGTCTCAAAAATTTTCTAGTCTAATTCATCATTTAAAATATAGAAGACTAAGGAGTAGAGAAATAACAAATTAAATATAATAAAGATAGGATGTGAGTTTAGAGGCATTATTTCTAAATCTACCTTTTTTTGTTAATATACCATACCTCCACTCAAAAGATGCAATTTACTTTAAAACTTCAAAAGTTCCTGAATTCACTTTCATGGATACTTCATTTAAAAATACTAACTCAAAACCATATTATCAAAAAGGTGTCTGAAATTAAAAAAAAATGTGCTTTGGAAAAAAAAAAAAACCCTCAAATCAATCTGGCTGATTTTCAGGCAACAGCCATAATATATATAGTACATTTCTGGTCCCATCTATAATGGGTTTAACACTTTTATACAAAAGTTTACACTTGTGTACCCTTTTATCCTCAATATTAAATATGTTTATTTTATATATCTTTGGAATCATTCCTTCTTACTACCCAACCCAACTGAATGAACAAGGATCACTAGTACCACTATAACCAACACCACCACTACCCCAATTAAATGACCAAACAACCAGCCAACAAATAAATACCTAAATGAATAAATGAAATACTAATCATAAAACATATAGTCCAGGAAAACTAATTCCCATATAATTATGCCTACAAATCTTTATTTCCATCTCTCTTTAAATTTAGAGTTCCTCAACTCTCTGGAAAAAAGTGAGTGTTGTGTTTCATTTTAATACTCTATTCTTGTGACTTGTCATGGGAGTAATTGGATTTTTAAAGTATTTCAAAGTTGTTTTCTCCCTAATAATATTGTTATTGTATAAATTTTCACTTTACACTGCATCAGTTCATAAAAGTTTTGAAATTTTCCATGGCAACTTTTCATTTTATGATATATATTAATTTTAATTTCTAAATCCTAATACGTTTAACTATTTGCTAATGAAAGGAGAATATCATAGTGTCCAAATCTTGACTAGTATAAAGATAAACTTTTTTTGCATATATAGATTTTTCTCCTATTTGTTTTTTTTTATTTTTTTTGGGGGGGGGGTTGTATATAACTAGCAGTAATGTAGCTGATTGAGAGTGTGCACACTTTAGTAACATTAGTGGTATATTTCCAAATTACTTTCCAAATGTCTAACCCATTTGACAGCTTAACCAATATCACATTAGTGTACCTGATTTCCTGTAGCCCCTCCAATATGTGTTATTCAACATTTTTTATTAACTTTGACAGCTTTATGCATGTGAAGTAGAAGATGAAAGTTACTTTTCTTTTATTATCACTGATTTAAATAATTTTTATATATGTGTTAATAGATTGAATTTATTTCTTTAAAAACAATTATTTCATAATATTCTTTGCTATTTGGGGAATGACAATTTTTTTGGCTGAGGCAGTTGGGGTTAATTGACTTGCCCAGGGTGACACAGCTAGGAAGTGATGAATGATAATTCTTAAATCTTGAATTAATTCCTCACATGTTTCAGTTAAGAAATATTCTTTTCACAGTAATTTGTTGCAGAAATATTTATGACTTTTCCTTTTACTCTTAACTATAAGAGACTGATTTGTATCACAAAATAAATATTATAATTAGGGAAAAGAACGGAGGTGATTTAGCATCATCTAAAATTTGATCTCATCAGTTTTAACTCTAAGAATAACTTAACCATTCAGTTGTGCAGAGAAGGAAAGAAAAAGGAAAGGTTGCAGGGAAGGGAGGGCAGAAAGACCAGGAAAAAAGTTAGAAAAGGGTGTGGCTGGTAAAAAAAGATAAACTAATGGACTGGGTGGGTCAAAAAAAAAACCTCATTGATAAGGACAAGGTGGAAAGAAAACAAAAAATACATACAGGGAAGAAAATTACATGGAGAGAAATATAGAGTGAATGTGAATGGGATTAAGTCTCCCATAAAATGGAAGCTAATGGCAGAATGAATTAAAAATCAAAATCCTACATTATGTTGTTTACAAGAAACAAATCTGACACAGAGAGATACATGCAGAATAAAGGTAAAAGATAGGAACAGAATTTATTATGCTTTAGCAGAATTTTAAAAAAAAACAGTGGTAGGAATTCTGATAGATAAAAGTAAAAATACATCTAATTAAAAGAGATAAGGCAGAAAAGTAAGTCTTGATTGTAAAGAATGAAGTAGTTACAGTAATAAATATATGTGCACCAAATGATAGAATTTGCAGATTCCTAGAGAATATATTAATCCAGCTAAAGGAAGAAAGAGAAAGCAAAACTATATTAGTGGGGGGCCTCAAACTTCCCCTCTCAGAATCAAACAAATCCGACCATACTAGGGAGCATAGTAGGATCTTAGAAAATGAAGATATGATGGACTTTTTAGGAAAACTGAATAGAGAAGCCATATGCATTTTTCTCAGCAGTGCATAGCACCTACACAAAAATTAACCATGTATTAGGGAAAAAATCCTCACAATCAAATGCAGACAGAAATACAGAAATAGTAAATGCTTCTTTTTTCACAGCACAATGAAACAAACTATAATATAAACTCATATTCAATAAAGATGCAGGAAAGATAGAATAAGATCCAAATGGTAATTAAATAATCTAATTCAAAAAATTAGTGGGTCAAACAACAAATCACAGAAACAATTCATAATTTCATCCAAAAGAATGACAATAATGAAGCAGCACACCAAAACTTATAGGATGCAGCCAAACCAGTTCTTAAGGGAAATTTTATATCTAAATAGCCCCATGGATATAATAGAGAAAGAAGAGATCAATGAATTAGGCATGCAACTAAAAAAGCTAGAAAAAGAATAAATGAAAACTCCTAATTAAATACCAAATGTGAAATTTTGACGTTCAAAGGAGTCATTAATAAAATTGAAAGTAAGAAAAGTATTGAAAGAATTAATAAACCTAAGAGTTGGCTTCATGGAATAAACAACAAAATAGATAACCCTTTGTTTAATTGATTAGAAAAAGGAAAGAATAAAACAAAATCATCAGCATAAAAAATGAAAAGCATGAACTTACCACCAAGGGAAAAAAAATAAAGCAATAATTAGGAGCTATTTTGCCCAACTGGCTGGCAGCAAATCTGATAATCTAACTGAAATGAAATTTACAAAAATATCAATTTCTTGGATTAAAAAGAGAAATTAAATTACTTAAATAGCCTCATTTTAGAAAAAAAAAATGTGAACAAGCCATTAATGAACTCCCTAAGAAAAAAAAATCTTGAGGGCTGCATGGATTCACAAGTTAATTCTACCAAACATTTAAAGAATAATTAATTCCAATACTATGTAAACTACTTGGAAAAACAGCTAAAGAAGGAGTCTTAAAAAATTCTTTCTATGACAAACATATGGTACAGATACCTAAACCATGAAGTGCCAAAACAGAAAGAAAATTACAGAGCATTCTCCCTAATGAATATTGATGCCAAAACTTTAAACTAATATTAGCAAACAGGTTATAGGAATTTATCAAAAGGATAACACACTATGACCAAGAAGAATTTGTGCCAGAAATGCAAGATTGGTTAAATATCAGGAAAACTATTACCATTATCAAACATATCAAAAAATCTAACAGAAAACTTATAATAATCTCAATAGAAGCAGAAAAAGCTTTTGACACAATACATTACCCATTTTTATAAAAAAATTATGAGAACATAGAGATAAAGGGAACTTTTTAAAAAATAATGAGTATTTATTTAAAATCAATAGCAAGCATTATTTGCAATGGGGAGAAGCTGGACTCATTCCTAATAATATAAGGGGTGAAACAAGAATGGCCCTTGTCACCACTATTATTCAGCATTGTACTAGAAATGTTGGTTTTAGCAAAAATAAAAGAAAAATAAATTAAAGTATTTAGAATAGGCAATGAGGAAATAAACTATCCCTTTTTGCAGATGATATGATAATATAGTGAAAGAATTCTATGAAATCATCCAAAAACCTACCAGAAACTATTAACAACTTCAGCAGAGTTGTAGGATATAAAATAAACTCACAAGAATCATCAATATTTCTATATATTATTGACAAAGCCTATCAGCAAGAGGTGGAAAGAACAATTCCATTTAAAACAACTTTAGACAAAATAAAATATTTGCATGTCTCTCTGCCAAGGCCAATCATACGAACACAATTACAAACATTTCTCAGACAAATAAAGTCAAATCTAAACAATTGGAAAAATATTAATTGTTTATCTAATGAAATGCTAATATAATGAAAAATGACAATTTTGTCTAAATTCATCTACTTGTTCATTGAAATACCAATCAAACTGCCAAAAATTATTTTACAGAACTAGAAATAATAATAACAAAATTCATCTGAAGGAACAAAAGTTCAAGAATATCAAGGGAATTAATGAGAAAAAAAATGATGGTGACTTATCCATATCAAATCTAAAACTAAGCAGTCATCAAAACCACTTGGTACTGCATAAGATATAGAATGTTGGATCCATGGAATAGATTAGATACAAATGAATCAATAATCAAGGACTATAGCAATCTACTATTTGATAAATTCTCAAACTCCACCTCCTAGAATAAGAACTCACTATTTGATAAAATTGCTGGATAACTAAAATATTATGTCAGAAAATTGACATAGACCTACATCTCTCACCCTATACTAAAATAAGTTCAAAATGGACACTTGATTTGGCCATAAAGGATGATATCATAAACAAATTAAGAAATTAAGGGATACTTTATCTATTAGATCTTTGGAGAAGGGAAGAATTTATGACCAAAAAGAACTAGAAAACATTATGAAAGAAAAATGAACATCTTTGAATACATTAAGTTAAAAAGGGTTTGCATAAACAAAAACAACAGAAACAATATTAGAAGGGAAGTACAAAGCTGGGAAAAATCTTTACAGCCAGTATTTGTGATAAAGCTCCCATTTCAAAAATATATAAAGAACAGTGTAAAATTTATAATAATGTGAGTCATTCCCCAATTGATAAATTGTCAAAGAATATGAACAGATAATTTTCAGATGACAAAATTAAACCATTCTATAATCCCATTTAAAAAAAAAAACTCCTATCGCTATTAATTAGAAGAAAGGAAATCAAAACAACTTTGAGGTATTATGTCACACCTCTCTGAGTAAGGTAACTAGAAAAAATAATAATAAATGTTGGAGGGGATGTGGGGAAACTGAAACAATAAGGCTTTGTTAGTGGGATTGTGAAATGATCTAACTATTCTATAGAGCAAACTAGAATTATGCCCAATGGGCTATAAAACTGTGCATATCCTTTGATATCATTGAGTCTGTATGTCAAAGAAATCACAAAGGAGGAAAAAGGAACCAGGTGTGCAAAAATGTTTGTAGAAGCTCTTTTGGTGGTAATAAAAATTAGAAAATGAGTTAACATTCATCAATTCAGAAATTTCTGGATAAGCTGTGATATATGATGGTAATGAAATTGTTCTATAAAAATGATGAACAAGCTAATTTTAGAAATACCTGGAATGATTAACATGAATTGATGCTGAGCAAAATAAGCTGAATCAGGAATACATTGTACACAATAATAGAAAGAAGGTGTGATGATCAACTATGAAAGACTTCATTCTTCTCAGTGATGCAGTGATCCAAAGCAATCTCAATCGACTTTGGACAGAAAATGCCATCTGAATGAAGATATTCTGGATATTGAATATAAATCAACACATGCAATGTAGACTTCTTTTCTCTTTTTTTTCTTTGCATGTTTTTTTCTCTTTTGTTCTGATTTTTAACTTCCAACATGATTCATAAACAATGTGTATTAAAATAAATTTTAAAAAATAAAAATATATTTGACCAAAATTGTTCATTTTGTCTTTTGTGATCCTGCAAATCACCTGTTTAGTCAAGAGCTCTTCCTATATCCAGAGATGCAAAAGGTCACTTATTTCTGGGTCAACTAATGTATTTATTATTTGATGTTTTTAGGTTTAGGTAACATATACAATTAGAGTTTATCTCATTGTATGATGGGAGTTGTTTATTTAAACCCAGTTTCTATTAGACTCCTGTTTGCCAAGTTATTTTGCAGTTTTTGTAATGTTTTGATTTTGTAGGAGCTTATTGAATAACTCTTGGTAGGAACTATTATACTCTATATAATGTCAAGAAACATAATTTTTTTAAAGCTTTAAGACTTTAAAAAATAAAAATCTTCAAAATCAACTTTTCACTGATTTTACATTTGCAAATGTTAAATTTACTACATATTAATTTTAAATCTATAACTATGACAATTTGGGAAGTCATTTATAGTCTTAAATATGTATTCCTGATTCAATTTAATATTTTTAAATTTAAATTATGCTTGTATCAGCTGCCATGAGCCAAGATATTGGAGTAGGCAATGAATCACTGTAATTCTTCTGTAATCACCTCCAAAGTACCATAAAATAATGCCCTAAAAATCCTGAAACAGAAGAACTAGAGAAAGGATTTTTAGTCCAAGAAATTTCAAAGATCAGCAAGAAAGGTCTGTCATAGTAGGGTAAAAGAGGAGTACAGGCCAGCACAGGGAGTGATAAATCCCCTCAGCAAATCAGCAAAAGATCCTGAGTCCCAGTGTTAAGGAGCAAGCAAATAGGACTCCCCTTGTGCCACAATATACCCAAGGGAATTGCAGATTCCACTTCAAGAAACAACACCATGTACTTCAATATAGCTACAAGCAAAGAATCAACCTCCAGCAGCAAAATCACTGTGTACTTCAGTGTAGTCCCAGGAAATGCAGGAATACCCCACTGACTTCACCATACCACAGATACTAAATTCTAGCTGAGCACTAGGTAAGTCGCAAGATGTCTACTACCACTTGAGCATCAGGCTCTCCCATCTCCCATCATCAGCATAGCAACAGACACAAAAGTTCCACATGGGACTCAAACTAACATTAGTATAGTATTGGTAAACTGTAAGGTATACAGCCCATGGTACAAGAAAACCTGAGATAGCATCCCTTCTACCCCAGGAGAAGAGCTTAAGTTTAAAAGAAAGGAAAATACAAAATGTGAGTGAAAACAACAAAAATTAATATCAGTATAGAAAGTTCTTATGGTTGCAGGGAGCATCTATATACAAACTCAAAAGAGGACAACAATGTCAAAACATCTGTGAGCAAAGACACAAAGAAAAGTTGGAAGGGTCTCAAGCCTAGAAAGAACTTATAGAAGAGCTCAAAAAGGAGCTTAAAATTATTTAAGAGAGATAGAAGAAAATTTTGGAAAAGAAATAAGAGTGATTAAAGAGAATTTTTTTTGGAAAATCAATAGTTTGTAAAAAGAAAAGAATTCTTAAAAAGCAGAATTGGCCAAAGGGGGGGGGGGGGGAGGGAGATACAAAAATCCACGTGGGAAAATCCTCTTAAAAACTTTAATTGTCCAAATGAAAAAGAAAGTATAATAGCTGAAGAATCCAACTCCTTAAAAGTTAGAATTAGATAAGTAGAAGTTGATGACTTTATGAGAGATCTTGAGAGATCAATTAAACAAATTCCAAAGAATGAAAAAAAAGTAAAAAAGTATTAAAGGTAGTCTTTTTGATTTTCTTTCTATCTTTCACTGAGCAAAAGTGGTGATCTGGAATTACAGATTCTGAGTCTTAGAGGTCATTCTGTGAGTTTGAGATTTCTTAGGCTTCTGTGTCCCTCAGCAGGAATCAATTGGATAAATCCCTTGCATTGGAGAGAATGATAATTGATTAGAAAGGGAAAATGAATCCCTTTCATAATGTTAACTAATCCTGACCTGTTCTACATGGAATTTCTACACCTTACCAACTAAAAAGGACCAGTTGTGGCTTCTGATTCCATTCATGTCATTAATGGTACAAAAGAAAGACTATTGATTTAACACAGTAAATCTTACAGCTTCAGTGAAGCAGGGACATTCCTAAAAGTTCCAGGGCAGAAAAGAATGCTTTTGGTCAAGCCCCTAGAAGGATTTTTGAAAACAACTGCACAAAACCCCTGAGACTTGGGACAATGCACCCTCCACCCTGAAACAGAGTCCTACTTTAACAAAAAATTAAAAGCCAACAATAGGCTAGGAAACTGAGCAGATAACAAAGAGTTTCTGATCATAGAAGTTAATATGGTGACAAGGAAGATCAAAAGACCCCCTCAGAAGATGATAACAAAGTCAGAACTGCTAAATCCAAATCCCCTAAAAAAAAGCAAATATTTTTTCTCAGGCCATGGAAAAGCTCAAAAGGGATTTTGAAAATCAAGTAAGAGAGACAGAAGAATAATTAATAAAATAATTTAGAGTGGTGCAACAGGAAAATCAAAAAGACAATGAAGAGAAGAATGCCTTAAAAAGTAAAATAAGCCAATCTGAAAAGGAAGTACAAAAGCTAACTAAGAAAACTAATTCCTTAAAAATTAGAATTGAGCAAATGGAAGTTAGCAAATTTATGAGAAATCAAGATACAATAAAATAAAACCACTTAAAAAAGAAAAAAAAAGAAAAAAAAACAATGTGAAATATCTAATTGGAAAAAACAACTGACCTGAGTAATTGATCCAGGAGACATCATTTAAAAATTATTGTTTTGACCAGCAGGACGATTTCAGAGAGGCCTGGAGAGACTTGCATGAACTGATGCTAAGTGAAATGAGCAGAATCAGGAGATCATCATACACAGCAACAACAGTATTACATGATGATCAATTCTGATGGACATGGCTCTCTGCAACAAAGAATTGTCTCAAACCAATTCCAATTGTTCACTGAAAAAAACCATATACACCCAGAGAGAGGGAAATGAAATATGGACCACAACGTAACATTTTCATGATCTCTATTGACATTTGCTTGCATTGTGTTGCCTTTCTCTGATTCTTTTTTTTTCTTGTAGATAGGATTTTTCTTGCATAACTTCTCAAGCATTTCAACATTATTAACATGTAGTGGACTTCCTGCCATCTAGGGGAGGTGAGGGGAGGGGACTGGGGGTAAAATTTGTAATGGAAAGCTTTGTAAAGATCAATATTGGGGAACTACCCATACATATGTTATACAAATAAAAAGCTTTAATAAAAAAACATTATTGTTTTGCCTGAAAGTCATGACAAGAAAAAGAACTGAACATCATCTTTCAAAACATTATCAAGAAAGACTCTCTTGATATTCTAGAACCAGGGGACAAAATAGAAATTGGACAAATCCACCGATTATCTCCTAGAAAAGATCTTAAAATAAAAACTCCCAGGGATATCATAACCAAATTCCAGAATTCCCAGGTCAAGAAGAAAATAATGCAAGCAACAACAACAACAACAACAAAATTCAAGTATAGTAAACTCACAGTCATGATAACACAAGGTTTAGCAGTTTCTACATTAAAGAACTGGAAGACTTGAAATATGATGTTCTGGAGAGCAAAGGGGCTATGATTACAATCAAGAATCATATTTCCAGAAAACTGAGTATAATTCTTCAGGGGAAAAGATGGATATTCCATAAAATAAAGGAATTTCAAACATTTGTGATGAAAAATCTAGAGCTGAATGGAAAGTAATCAGGAATGTGATACCATAAGGGAATTAATAAGGTTTATCTATTCACATTCCTGAACAGGAGAATAATTGTAACTCATAACTTTCTCATTATCGTGGCAGTCTGAAGGAGTATTATAAACAGAGGGCACAGGTGTAAGTTGAATATGAAGAGATATCTCAAAAATTGATGAAATTAAGGCATAAGAGAGAAATGTACTGGGAGAAAGGGAAAAAAAAAGAAGTCCAACAGTTGAAATTATTTTCTATACAAAGGGGCAAGAAGGGGAGGAGAAGTTGAGTGAGAAAAGCTTAATCTCGTCAGCATTGACTCAAAAATAAAATAATATAAACAGTCAATATAGGTATAGAAATCTATCTTGCAGGAAAATAGGAAAATGCAATAAAGGAAGGAGAGGGTTATAAAAGGGAAGGTATATTGAAGGAGGCAGTTGTCAGTAGCAAAAATTTTTGATGATGTTTGATGATGGGTAGAAAAGATATGATAGGTAGAATGTAAATCTAAAATAATACAGGGGAGTTTAGGAATGATGAGAAGCACTCAAAAAATTCTAGAGACAGAAAAGGAAAGTATTCTGATGAAAAGGAATGTGGAAGTTTTCTGAAGGCAATAAATAGCTACATGAAGAACTCACTAAACAACATTATGAGCATATGAAATATATCAATTTGGCAATTGCATCAAAAGTATATAAAAATGCATCACCATCTAATTTAATAACTTTTACCATTCTATACTTCTGATTTTAGCACTTCGGTATACTCACCAAGGAAGTAGAGGAGAGATTCTCAGTATATAGAGTCATTTTATTTATTGGTCTAAATTCCTAGACTGTTAGAGCCAGAAAAAAAAATGCTGACCTAGCCTGTCAGTGAGCAGACTGCTCACTGGACTTAGACATCATCTATTTCTGGGACCATGATCAAAACCTTCATCTTGGCAGGACTTGAAAAAGAATAACCTATCCAAGCCCATGGCTTTCTCCACAGCAATGTCACCAATATTGTCTACCATTTTTAAATACAAAACTATATTTCAGATTGATTAATTTTTCAATTTTATCACCCTATCTGGGACCTATTAAATGGGGAAAAGGGGCAGAAAAGAAGAAAAGGGGAATAAGCATTTATTAGGAACTTGCCACATGCCATTCCCTGTCCTATTTGGTTTAAAACATCATTTAAAAGGTGCAACAACCCTGGAAGATAGATGCTTTTACTGAACCCATTCTAAAATTGAAGAATCTGAGACAGACAGAGGTTAAATAATTTTGTCAAGCTTACACAGCTGTCAGTGGGAAGATTTGAACTCAAATCTTCCTGTCTCTGGGGCCAGCACTCTTTTCACTGAGCTACTTAAATGCTCAGAGGTAAGAGTTTAATGAATCTTTATTAACTGATTGACCAGTTTGGAAAATTAATGCTTAAAAAAATTTCATTTTGAAGCCTAGGTTAGATGAAATAAGAGATAAAGTTCAGTTAGCTACCAAATTCTGAAGAAGAAAAAGTATACAAACTTGAAATCTCCGAAAACCTTAATTGCAAACTGAAGAAAAAGTAGTATAATGAAAAACTTTTTAAATATCATTAATAATTTTGAAAAGGAAATATAAACAAAACTAAAATTTTACAAAAGCTCTTTTTACATTGATGGTGTGAAGTCAGCTAGCAGAACAATGATATCCAACCAGAGTGATTCAAAAGTAATTGCATTGCATTCTCTTTTCTTGATAAAAAGCATAAAGTATTCCAGTAGTAATAGAAGTCACAGTCATAGTTGTAGTAGTAATAACAGTAATAGGAGTAGTAGTAGTAGTAGTAGTAGTAATTACTATGTAAGGAATAAAGATAGATAGATGGTTATATCAAGGAATACAATGGTTAGTTTTCAAAAGCCATTATGTTAGAAGGAATTTGAAGGAATTTCTTCAAGATTTGTAAAATTAGCTTTGGAACATTATATAAATAAATAGCTCATCTATACAGTGTTATATCTCCCAATTAAAAGTAACAGTAAGGAAACAAAGAATGGAGTTCAGAAAACAAAAGTATATTTAAAATTCATATTTGTTTGATCAGCTACTGAAAAAAGACTCAAAATTTTAAGATGAACCCCAGGATAATACACTATGACCAAGTAGGATTTATACCAGGAATGTGTGGCTGATTCAATATTAGGAAAACTATTAGCATAATCAACTATGCTAACAACCAAACTAACAAAAATCATATGATTATCTCAATAGATGCAGAAAAAGCATTTGGCAAAATCCAACACTCATTCCTATTAAAAAACACTACAGTATAGAAATAAATGGACTTTTTGTTTAAATGATCAGTAGTATTTATTTAACACCATCAGCAAGCATCATATGTAATGTGGGCAAACTAGAACCATTCCCAATAAGATCAGGAGACAAATAAGGCTGCCCACTATCACCATTACCATTCAATATAGTATTATAAATGTTAGCTTTGGAAGTAAGAGAAGAAAAAGAGATTAAAGGAATTGGAATGTCATGAGGAAATTACATTATCACTCTTTGCAGATGATATGATGGTACACTTAGAGAACCTAGAGACTTGACTAAAAATTACTAGAAGTAATTCATAACTTTAGCAAAGTTGCAGTATACAAAATAAATCCACACAAATCATCAGCATTATTATATTTTACCAACAAAGTTCAACAATAAGAGATACAAAAAGAAATTCCATTTAAAATAACTGTCAATAGTATAAAATATTTGGGAATCTATCTGCCAAGGGAAAGTCAGGAACTATATGAACAAAACTACAAAACACTTTCCACACAAATTCAGACATAATCAGTTGGGAAAGTATCAAGTACTCATGGGTAGGCCTGAGCAAATATAATAAAAATGACAATACTACCTAAATTAATATATTTATTCAGTCCATAATAATCAAATTCCAAAGAAATTATTTTACAGATCTAGAAAAAAATTGGTAACAAAGTTCATCTGAAAAAAACAAAAGGTCAAGAATATCAAATAAATTAATGGAAAAAATACTGATGAAGGTGGCAGAGCTGTGCCAGATCTAAAACTATATTATAAAGCAGCAGTAATCAAAATTATTTGGTACTGCAAAGAAATAGTGTAGTTGATCAGTGAAATATGATAGGATCACAGGACAAAATAGGCAATAGTTAAAGTAATCTAGTGTTTGACAAACCCCAAAACCTTAGGTTTTGGGAAAGAAAATCACTATTTGACAAAACCAGTGGAAAAATTAAAAAATAGTATGGAAGAAACTAGGTATTGACACACACACCTAACACCACCTACCAAGATAAGATCTAGATGGGTTCATTATGTAGATATAAAGGGTGATATAAGCAAATTAGAAGAACATTGCATACTTTACCTCTCAGATCTGTGGAGAAGAAGGAATTTGTGTCCAAAGAAGAAATGGGACTCTTAGTTGAACAACAGATAGATAATTTTGATTATATTAAGATAAAAAGTTTTTTTAAGATAAAAAGTTTTTGTATAAACAAAAGTAATGCAGACAAGATTAGGAAGCAAACAATAAATTAGGAAATCTTTTTTATATTTCAGGGTTCTGATAAAGGCCTCATTTCTAAAATATATAGAGAAATGACTCAAATTTATAAGAATTCAAGACACTCTCCCATCAATAAATGGTCAAATGATATGAACAGATAATTTGATATAATAAAAAATAGTTTTAATAAGTTACAACTATTTCTAGTCATATGAAAAGACAAAACAAATCACTATTGATCAGAGAAAAGCAAATTAACATAATTCTGAGATATCACTACATACCTGTCAGATTGACTAAGATGACAGGAAAAACAATCATGGATGTTGGAGGGGATGTGGGAAAACTGGGACACTGACACATTGTTGGTGGAACTGTGACCAGATTCAACCACTCTGGAGAGCAATTTGGAACTATGCTCAACAAGTTATCAAACTGGGCATGCCCTTTGACCAAGCAGTGTTTCTCCTGGACTTATATCCCAGAGATCTTAAAGGAGCAAGATGATTTCAGAGAGGCCTGGAGAGACTTACATGAATTGATGCTGAGTGAAATGAGCAGAACCAGGAGATCATTATACATGGCAAGAACAAGACAATATGATGATCAGTTCTGATGGACATGGTTCTCTTCAAAAATGAGATGTTTCAAACCAGTTCCAATTGTTCAGTGATGAAGAAAGCCATATAAACCCAAAGAGAGGCCTGTGGGATCTGAGTGTGGACCGCAACATAGCATTTTCACACTTTCTATTGATGTTTGCTTGCATTTTGTTTTTCTCAGGTTTTCTTTCCTTGTAGATCCTATTTTTCTTGTACAGCAAGATATGTAAATATGTAAACTTGTGTTGGATTTGTCATATATTTTAACATAGTTAACATATAATGTATCACCTGCCATCCAGGGGAGGGGGTGGTGGGAAGGAGGGAAAATTTGGAACAGAAGGCTTTGCAAGGGTCAATGTTGAAAAATTACCCATGCATATGTTTTGCAAATAAAATGGTTTAGTAAAAAAAAATTAAGATGACACAAGAAATTAAACATACACTCATGTACATGCACATGTACACAAACACACAGTGTTCCATTAATTTAAAAAGAAAAAAAATATTACTATAGAGGATTGGAAATTTTAGAGAAAAAATAGAACTTCTAACAAAGGAGAAAGTGGGAATTTTGGAATTATTGTAGCAAGAAGTCCAGCACAAAGAAAATATAAATTAAATCAAAAAAGAAGTATAAACCCTGAACACTATTAGTATATTAAAAAGCCTAATAGTCACATAAAATATGTTGAATGAAATTCTAGCTTTTCTGTTAAACTGGAAAATATAAGGGCTAGATAGTTTCTACAATTACTCACTCAAATACTTCATAATGGTGCATGACTTGGTAGCAATTTATCAGATTTCTTTCAGACACAAGCCTGATCCTGTCTTTAGTAGACCACAAGATTTTTATTCTCTCTGTCTTTCTATCTCTCTGTCTCTCCCTGTCTATATCTCTGTCTCTGTCTTTCTGTTTCTGTTTCTGTCTCTCTCTAAGAAAATAATGTATTGGGCAAAGAGCAAAGAGAGTGTGCAAAAAAGTTCAAGTGCTATAATAAAGGACCAATCTGATCAATTCAATAATCATTGAATAAGCCAACTAAAAGTATCATAAATTTCTTACTGCCTTTATTTAGTATTGCAATTTTCAGAATACGTCTAACTATATTCTACAATATATAGACTCAAAATAGAAAGTACGCTAGATTAATTGATGTACATTTAGAAAATTCCTCTCTGTAAAATATAAAACCAGCCCAATAATGTCAATAATAAAATAATACCAAGAACACATTAATATTAAAAATGGGTTATTTTTAGGAAGATATTTAAGCTTACTATGGTTCTTTCACATTAAATCCATTAATATCATCCCTGAATAGAACCAAGTATAATCTTTACATTAAAGAGATAGTTAAATCCAAGCATTTCCTTAATCTCTTGATGATTATAAATATCACTATTAATCCACCAAAACACATATTGAACCTATTTCATTTCATGAAATATTTTTTCCTTTGATATCAAAATGTCATTTGGTCTCAGTAATTGTAAACATCTTAACATATGCCAAGGAAGAATGGGGGCAGATGGCCCTGAGTTTCAAAAAAAAAAAAAAAAAAAAGAAAAATTGAAAAAATGAAAAAAACCAAAATCCACAATTACCATAGACTCCTTCAGGCAGACACATCAAGCATAAATTATGAAGAAGAAAGATATGCTTGTGTATATCAAGAGATTTATTGGCATCCTGGATCAAAGCTTAAATCGAAGACTACACAAATCAATTAACATTTGCAAAATACCAATTTTTATATATTTTTAGAACTTTAAAAGATGTAAAAATTGAATTAGAAAGTGCCTTGTAAAAATATAATATTAATGAAATTGACTTCTCAATCCTTATGATACTAAGATACCTCTTGAAAAATTAGCACTTCCTTACTAAGAACAAAAAATGCAATTTATTACATTCTTAGAAAAATGACAGATCAAAACTTATAGGAATAATTTTGGAGCAAGTGAACATTTCTTCACCTAGCCATTTGATAACAAATAAATGACTTTGAATTCGGTCAGTATAACAAAATTGCTTTTTCTTTAGACCAATATTAGAATATAAATAGGATCTGAGAATGGGAACCAATTGGTCATTCAGTAGATAAAAATTAAGGGCCTAGAAGGAATAAGGCACTGACTAAACACTAGGAATAAAAAGTAAAAATCAGTCCTTGTTCTCAATGATCTCACCTTCTAATATTGTAGATTATTGCAAACAGCTTTTTGCAACCAGGCTCTAGATAGTATAAAGTGGAAATAAGCAATAAGGGGGAGGCACTAGAATTAAAAGATGTTTGGAAAAAATTTTTTGTGAATACAAGATTTTTATCTGGAACTTGAAGGAGAACTGAGAAACCAAGAGGTAGAGATTAGGAGTAAAAGCATTACAAATATAGGGGTCTCCAGTGAAAATGCCCAGAGTCAGGAAATAGAATTATAATTTTCAAGAAATAGGAAGAAGACCCTATCAGAGAAAATTCAGTGAGCTATATGCCAACAAAGAAGCATTAAAAAGCTGATTCAGTTATGAAGATTTGTTTACAGAAATTTGGCTGTTTGGTTTTTGTTGCTTATTTATCTTGTTTTATTTTTGTGGCAAATGAAAAATTAGGCACCTCTACAGAAATCTTTGTGGAGAATTAACCCTAAGAAATCTATACATAATGATCAAACCCTATTTTACAAAGAAGGAATAAAACCTGCAATACTTCACTTCACCTACTGAATACTTAGCATTATATGAACTTAAAGATCGTTAATAATGTGGGAGAAAAAGTTTTTTTAAGTTTCATTCTTTGAACCTTGAAGTCAGGGTTATGAACAATGGACAGAAATTGCAAAGAAGCAAATTTAGGTTTGCTATAACATTTTAAAATAATTAAAACCTTCTATCAAGTAGACCAGACCAAAAGTAAAATATGCTGCCTTGAATATAGTAAGCTCCCAATGACTGTTTTTCATATTTTCAGAAAGAAGCTTGACAACCAATTTTTAGGTATTTTTTAGAAGTGATGTCTATTTAAGAAAAGATGAGACTAGGTGAATTAATGGATCAGCCAATCAAAAAGTACTCAAATACCCATTATAGTGAGGACTTGTGATAGGTTTGGGGGGTACAAATACAAAAAAATGAGATATTCCTCTCTTCAAGGAGCTTATATTCTTATAGGGCAATATAACAACAAATATAAGGGAAGGCAAACTAGGGAATGTGTGGAATTAAAGAGATTATGAGAATAGCCAATAGAGTAGTGGATCATAATATCCTTTGCAGTAATAATAGCAATCATGCAATTATTGTGTTCATAGAAAGAGGAACAAATGAAAAATTATTACAAGTGTAAGAAAAACAGTCTAGGTCCATTTAGATAAAGTAGGTTGGATGAGTTCACAGTTATTCATCAATGAAATGAGTGATCCCAGAATATACTTTCAATTCTGAGATGCTATGATTCTATGAAAATAATTTTGAACCATTTTGAACTATTACCAGGCTGGTCAAGAAAATTCTATACTATTCAAGATTCTGTAACAAATCGTTATATGATGTTGACTAAAATACTTTGTGTATTTGCCTTTGTTATCAATCTGGAAAATGAAGAGGGGGAGAAATATCTTCATTGCTAAACCCCATGTTTTCTGAAGAAGGAGATAATAATTGAAATTACTCTGAGGTCTTTGAGAAAAGTTTCTTTCTACAAACTGTACTACTATTTTTGGCATCTCTGGTAATAATCCTCAAGGGGTAATAGGCTTTTATCATTAGTTTGACATTTTCATTTCTTGTAGGAATTGTTATTGCATTTTAAGTACTGTTAATATATCTGTCAATATATTATTTGAGAAAATTAGCTCAATTCCCTCTTCATAGAAGAATTGTGATTTCTTAAATTTTAAGTATTAAAAATTCTACCATTGTTTTTGTTCTCTAAAAAATTAAGAAAAATTCATTCTATAATTAGTAAAAATAGTTTTAGAGGTCTTTGTGGAAAGGGGTAATGTCTAATAGTAATTATAATAATAATTACTAATATATATACATACACTATACATAGTATAGCCTAATAGATTGCCTTGAGTATAGGAGATGAAAAACAAAATATATGTTAAATGGACAAATATAAGCTACCTTTAATTTTAGAAAATCTGGTCTGCTTTAATGTCTTTAACGTTGCTTTTTTTCCTCTTTTCAATGGAAGCCTTGCTGTATACTTTTCCCCAAATGCAAATCACAAGACCATCTCTTTCTTTTACTCGTTTTTTTCTAAAATAATTAGTAACTGAGCCTACGAAAGGAGTGTAGAGGGACAGGAGGTAAGAATCCATCCCAGGTCTTAAATCTTACAGTAACTTGGCTCACCAATACCTCTTTCTTATTATCAACAGCAGAGACGTGCTTAGTAAAACTATAATTTGGAATTCTAGTGATTGAAACAAAATGCAAACACTACTCAATAGATTAAAGATAAACCTTTGAATTTAGGACAGGAAAGAATGTCCACAAGGAGACTAAAGGTATTTGGGAGAAAGATACCTGAGACAATGATATAATAAACTTTACTCTGATGCTTAGATGCTTATCTCAACTATTTACATCTCTAATTAACCAAGGTCAGGGGCTTAAGGGGTTGAATCAATTACATCATGGTAGATTTTGTTAAGCTATAGGAATTTTAAAAGAGTGTACTTTGCATCAAACCTATGAGCATTTAAGGTATACATATTTGTCTCTCTGATCAATAAACTGACAAGTCCAAAACTGAGACTCTCTCCACCTGTCCTACTGACTGTCACACCCTTCAATTCAGTACAGAAGCTGGACTCCAACAAAGGAGAGTGACATCAAGCTGAATTATTATTGGAAAGGATATTGTTGGTCTATAGGGAAAGAATCCAAAGTTAGAGAGAGGAGATAAATTAAAGATGAGACAGAGTGGAGAAGAGAGACAGACAGACAGGAATAGCAAGATATAAAGACAGAGAGACAGGTAGAAAGAAACAAAGACAGACACAAATAGAGATGGAGAGAGATATAAATAGCAGATAGCTTTAATTCCTGAAGAATCAATAAGAGATGAAATATAAAGAGTTAAATACAAAAGTTGCCTTTGAAAGCAGAATTATCACCTTTTCTTTAAAATTATATCAAGGGGGGGGCGGGGCAAGATGGCAGAGTGAAAATGTGACTCTCTTCATCCTCCTCCGATCTTCTCTCAAACCAACAATAAAATAAGCCTCTGAATTGATCTTCAAGTCAACGAATCAAGAAATATTTGGACACTGCTTTCTGAAGAACTTCATATCAGGTTTGTTAAACTTGAACAGAGAGATAAACAGTGGACTTGGGTGTAGGCCGGAAGTGAGGGTGGGACTCAGCTCAGCTCATCCTGGCAGAAACTCCACACTCCAAACTCCAAACACCTGGAGTTTATCTGAGGCACTTCGGACACTCTGCCCTGATTGTG
Source organism: Myrmecobius fasciatus (assembly GCA_023553655.1). Lineage (NCBI taxonomy): Eukaryota > Metazoa > Chordata > Mammalia > Dasyuromorphia > Myrmecobiidae > Myrmecobius > Myrmecobius fasciatus. Next base: position 699 of record JAJPUD010018555.1, on the reverse strand, counting down.
GACAGGTGTTATGGCAGACTTGCCTTGTTTAAGGAGTAATCCTGATTTAGTCCTAGCCCCCACCCACCCAGCATGTTGGCCCATGGCAAAGATTTTTTCCCAGCCTTAAAGAGACATCCATGATGTCTAAAAAAAAAAATGAAGAAGCAAAAGAGAGCTCTCACCATAGACAGCTTTTATCAAGAGAAAGAAGAAATGACCCCAGATCCTGAGGTTCCTTTAGACAAAACTCCAAAGGAAGTTATTAAGGACCATCACTCTTCAAAAGGCCTTTCTGGAAGATTGCATAAAGAACCTCATAAGAGAGCTGAGGATAAATGGGAAAATAAATTGAAATCAGTGCAAGAAGGATATGATGCCCTGCAAAAGAGATATGAAAAAGACACCAATTTACTGAAAAATAAAATTAGTGAAGTGGGAAAAGAGAGCAATGAACAAAAAAATTCAATTGGACAGTTACAAAAGGAGCTTAAAAAGGTAACTGAAAAAAACAACACTTTAAAAATAAGAATTGAGCAAACGCAAGTGAATGACTCAATAAGATTTCAAGAATTCATCAAACAAAAACAAAAAAATGAAAAATTATAAGAAAATATGAAATATCTCTTAGGAAAAACAACTGACTTGGAAAATAGATCTAGGAGAGACAATCTAAGGATTATTGGACTTCCTGAAAGCCATGATGAAAAAAAAGAATCT
>JAJPUD010018554.1:6486-28458 GCA_023553655.1 Myrmecobius fasciatus | reverse complement strand
GGCCACCTTCATCAGACTTTTTTTTCATTAATTCCCTTGAAATTCTTCACCTTTTGGTCTTCCAGATGAACTTTGCTACTATTTTTTCTAGATCTGTAAAATAATTTCTTGGGAGTTTGATTGGTATGGCACTAAATAAGTAAATAAGTTTGGGTAGTATTGTAATTTTTATTATATTTGCTCAGCCTACGCATGAGCAGTTGAGTTTTTCCAATTGACTAGGTCTGACTTTGTTTGTGTGGGAAATGTTTGTAGTTTAGTTCATATACTTCCTGACTTTTTCCTTGGCAGATAGATTCCTAAATATTTTATACTATCAACAGTTATTTTGAATGGAATTTCTTTATGTATCTCTTGATGCTGAACTTTGTTGGTAATATATAAAAATGCTGATGATTTATGGGGATTTATTTTGTATCCTGCAACTTTGCTAAAGTTGGGAATTGTTTCTAGTAGTTTTTTAGTTGAGTCCCTAGGGTTCTCTAAGTATGCCATCATATCATCTGTAAAGAGTGATAATTTGGTTTCCTCATTACCTACTCTACTTCCTTTCATCACTTTTTCTTCTCTTACTGCCAAATCTAACATTTCTAATACAATATTAAATAATAATGGTGACAGTGGGCAGCCTTGTTTCACTCCTGATCTTATTGGGAATGGTTCTAGTTTGTCTCCATTACATATGATGCTTGCTGATGGTTTTTAAGTAGATGCTACTAATCATTTTAAGGAAAACCCCATTCATTCTTATACTCTCTAGTGTTTTTAATAGGAATGGGTGTTGGATTTTATCAAATGCTTTTTTTGCATCAGTTGAGATAATCATATGATTTTTATTAGTTTGGTTATTAATATAATTGATTATGCTGATAGTTTTCCTGATATTGAACCAGCCCTCATTCCTGGTATAAATCCTACTTGGTCATAGTGTATTATCCAGGGAATGACTTTATGTAATCTCATTGCTAATATCTTATTTAAAATGTTTGCATCAATATTCATTAGGGATATTGGTCTATAGATTTCTTTCTCTGTTTTCACCCCACCTGGTTTAGCAATCAGTACCATATCTGTATCATAAAAGGAATTTCGTAGTATACCTTCTTTACCTATTTTTTCAAATAGTTTATATAATATTGGAATTAATTGTTCTTTGAATGTAGAATTCACATGTAAATCCATCTGGCCCTGGAGATTTTTTCTTAGGGAGTTGATTAATAGCTTGTTCTATTTCTTTTTCTAAAATGGTGCTATTTAAATAATTTCTTTCCTCTTCTGCTAACCTGGGCCATGTATATTTTTGTAGATATTCCTCCCTTTCATTTATATTATCAAATTTATTGGCATAAAATTGGGCAAATTAACTCCTAATTATTATTCTAATTTCCTCTTCATTGGAGGAAAGTTCTCCCTTATCATTTTTGAGATTAACAATTTGATTTTCCTTTTTCCTTTTTCTTATCAAATTAACTAAAGGCTTATCTATTTTGTTGGTTTTTCATAAAACCAATTCTTCATTTTATTTATTAATTCAATAGTTTTCTTATTTTCAATTTTATTAATCTCCCCTTTTATTTTCAGAATTTTCAATTTGGTATTTAATTGAGGGTTTTTAATTTGCTCTTTTTCTAGCTTTTCTAATTGTAAGCCCAATTCATTGATCTTCTCTTTCTCTATTTTATGCAAGTAAGCATTTAGTGATATAAAATTACCTCATAACTGCTTTGGCTGTATTCCACAAATTTTGGTATGTTGTCTCATTATTGTCATTCTCCTGGATGAAATTATTGATTGTATCTATAATTTGCTCTTTCACCCATTCATTCTTCAGGATTCAATTATTCAATTTCCAATTAACTTTGGTCTATTTTCTCCTGTCCTTATATTGCATGTGATTTTTTCTTAAATCATGATCTGAAAAAGATCCATTCACTATTTCTGCCTTTCTGCATTAGATTTTGAGGTTTTTATGCCCTAATACATGATCAATTTTTGTATAAGTTCTATGAACTCCTGAGAAAAAAGTAAATTCCTTTCTATCTTCATTTGCATACCTACCTTTTCTAACATTTTGTTTACCTCCCTAACTTCTTTCTTATTTATTTTGTGGTTTGATTTATCTAATTCTGAGAGAGCAAGGTTGAGATGCCCCACTAATATAATTCAGCTGTCTATTTCTTCTTGTATCTCTCTTAATTTTTCCCCTAGGAATTTGGATGCTATAACACTTGGTGCATATATGTTTATTATTGATACCGCTTCATTATCTATGGTACCCTTCAGTAAAATATACTTTTCTTCCTTATCTCTTTTAATTATGTTTATCTTTGCTTTTACTTGATCAGAGATGAGGTTTGCTTTGCTTGCTCTTTTTTTTTTTTTGTTTACCTGAAGCATAAAAGATTCTGCTCCAGCTCTTTATGTTGACTTTATGTATCTCTATATATTAGATTTGTTTCTTGAAAACAACATATTGTAGGATTCTGGCTTTTAATCCAGTCTGCTATCCGCTTCTGTTTTATGGGAAAGTTCATCCCATTGACATTCATATTTAAAATAATTAATTCTGTATTTCCTGCCATCTTATTTACCCAAAGTATGTTTTTCTCTTCCCTTTGCCTTTTCTCCCTTCTCTTCTCCCCAATATTCTGTTTTTGATGACCACCTCCCTCTAACAGTCCTTGCCCCTTTAGAGCCCTTTCCTTTTTTTACACCTTTCCCCTAATTCTTCTATTTTCCCTTCTATTAATCTCTCCCTTTTTTTCCTCCTTTTCCTGCTACTTCCTTATAAGGAGGGACAAGTTTTTCTGTGAACCCAAATGTTTCTGATATACTCTTTTAGAGCCCAATCTGAAGAGAGAAAGATTCACACAATGCTCATCACCCTCCTTTCTTTCCCTCAATTATATTAGATTTTCTTTGCCTCTTCATGAGATTTTACCTTATTTTTACCTCCTTTTTTCACTTTATTTTACCTCCTTTCCCCTCTTTTTCCAGTATGATATCCTTTCTACCTATATTTTTTTTTCCATTTTATCAAAGTAAAATCAAATTATACCCCCCATTCTTTGAGTATACCCATAATAACAATAATTTATGTTTATAGAGTTCTTTATGGTTTGTAAAGTACTTCCTTCACGGCAATAGTATCAGGTAGACAATGGAAGAATTACTGTCCTCAGTTTATAGATGAAGAGATTGAAACTTGGCTTAGTTAATGACTTGCAGAAGACAACAGAATAAAGAAGGATGAAATCTATTATTTAAACTCAGTGCCTTTTGTCTTAGAACTGAGATTTCTTTCCTCTTCTCCATACTATGCTATTTGTAAAAAAAAAAAAAAAAAAAAAACAAACAAAAATCTGAAAAAGATTATAAAGTATAAATAAACAGAATTAATTCTTATTTGCCTCAGGAACCCCTAACAATTTCCAACAAAAAGATAGTTTCATTTATCTTTTCCTGTTTCTGTTTAACTTGCCAATCACACTACCTTCTCTCACATACCTGGTTACTGAGAATAAAATAGACAGAAATTAAAAATTTCTCTGACTGACAACACTTTTATTTTATCAAGAATGAAATATAAAGAAATAAAAAATATGGATTGACCACACTTTTATTTTATGCCGATTTTTCAATACTAATTTGACAAAAATGTAAACAAATTTTAAAGATCAGGTGAACCTTGGATAGGCATAAGCCCTTCAGCCTGGAGATTTGTGATCAGAAAATAAGCAATCAGTTCTATTGAAAGAATAGTACAACAGTATTTGTTCTGCCTTTGTTGGAACAAACTTTTTATTAGCCTCCCTCCGTTTTTCTGGCTACAGGGATAAAGTAGCAACCATCCAGTTCCCAAATCCTTGCTGAAATTTAAGCAGTGCTACCTGAGTTCTATCTCTTCAACATAATCTTAGTATTAATAGAATATATGGAACATAAATGTATATGAATAGTGTTTTTATGGAATTTGTGTGTAACGTTTAAGAAATATTTTAGATCTAATTTTGAAACTGCTATATTAAATTTTTAGTTATTATTAAATTCCATTCCATTTTATAGTAATATAACTGTTTAATAATCTTGATACTCTCTCTCTCTCTCTACATATATATATATATATATATGTATATATATATATATACATATATATATATATCGCTGAGACAATTGGAGTTAAATGACTTGCCTAGGGTCACACAGCTAGATCTTCTTGATATTTTACAAAATTTTATTCTAAGGCCTCACTAATTTATACACAAATCATGACATCACCTGTCATTGGTCCTTTTTGAAAACAAAGGATGAATAATTTAATAATATGGAGACACCCTTAGATTATTGAAAAAAGTCAATGGAGCACTTGTGCAGAATGATCCCAGAGACAATGTATTTGCTTTTATTGAAGACTGGCCTATTTTTGGAGAGATTTATTAATAATTTGTTGGATTATTCATAATTCATGTGACAATGGCCACCAATGAAACACACTTGTGCTAGAAAAAAAAATTAATAGTGATGTTTTACAATTAGAATACAATGTGAAATTTTATTTGACTAATTATTTTTTCTTTCTTCACTACACTATAATCTGCTGGTCTTTACCAGTAAGGCTAGCAGAAAATCTACAGTAGTGTTTAGTATTATGAACTGAACTTTTGATTTTACTGGAACATTGAACTCCTGGATGAGGAATATTACTACAATAGAACATACCTTCTCTGAGACTTATTATTTTGGAATTGTCTATTTCAGGGCTTTTTAAACTTTCCTCACCTTTTTTTGCCCAAGAAATTTTTATGTGACCATGGGTTTCTAGGTCTATAAAACACTCACACACATACACACACACACACACACACACACACACACAGCATTTACTGATGACAAATCATAAAAAAAGATTTATTTTAAAACAATTCTTGGATGTACATATAATTTTACCACCTATTAAATATGAAAGCAAATTTGCATTCTAATGAAATGGATGTGCTTATTTTATAGAAATAATTAAATATTGGTGGTACAGTTGATATGTTTTTACTTTTGCCAAATTTTTCATGACATCCATATTCAGTTACATGATCCTATGTGTAGTTATGACATATAGTTTAATAAGCTTTGGCCTAGAGCACTGAGTAGTTAATTTAGGAAGTGGCCTTACACAGTCAGTACATGGGGGAAAAACAGGATTTTAGATTTGATTTCCCAGGTATCAAGTCCAGGTCTCTATCTACTGTGTTAGTATTTTTTTGTTGTTGTTTTGTTTTTGTTTTGTTTTATGGAGGGGTTAGTATTTTTAGTTTACTTATGCAGTGACTTAAAGTAAATCATTTTTTTCAAAAAATTTTATGCTTCAAATTTATATACAGGAAAAATTTAGTTATGGAGAAGTGATTTTAAAAATAGAAAACAAATTGGGAATGTATATTCTGACTATCCATAACAGCAACGTGCACATTATCATTTAAATAGAAGGACTTACTTACCATTCATCACTCCTTTATTAACTTACTAATGTATAGTAATATAGACATTGCATATATACATACACAAGCATATGCTTATATATAGTGATAATAACAAACAATAGAAATATTATAAAAAAGAACCCAGAGCTTCATGGTATATGGAATTCCTAACAAAATCCAGGACAAGTGTCTAAGATCTTATAAAGTTGAGTTGGAAAACTAAACAAAGCACTTGACTTTTTGATAATTGACACATTAAATATACCATTGACCAAAAAGATGAATCTGGCAAGAAAATAGTCATATTTAGTTTGAATATTTCCTTTGAAAGAACATTGTGCGCATTTGAATTAAGAAAAATTTTTATGAAGGCCCACTGTATTTACCTGAGTTTTACCCACTGTACCTTTCTTGTTGAGTTTTCACTGTCTAAGTCACATAAATAAATGATAATCCTTGATAATATAATATAAATTAAATAGAATATTTTGACAGGTTTAACTAATATGATTACATCTTTGAAAAACAGGAAAAAATCTTTAAAATCATTTATTTCTATTTACCTCTATTGGTATTTGAGTTCTTTATTTTATTATTATTATTGCTTTGTTTCAGAGCTTTTCTTTTTCATCTGCCTTTCAGGGTTAAAATGCTATTTTCACCGATTTACTATCCACTTGTTTGGAGTTGTAGCAAACAAGGACGGATGTGGAGGCAGGAGTTCCCTCTAGAGCAGCAGTCCAGGAAATTGAAGCAGACAGGTTATTGGCAACAGCAGGATATGTGGTAGTATTTTTTGTAATTGTTCTAAAATGGAAGTGATTTACTATGTTAGTAAATAAGTTAGAAGGCATATTTTACAACAGATGTTTGGCATGTGGCTTCAGTGTTTCCAATATAGGATTCTGAGCTCTCCTACTCACACCAAATGTATTGCCTTACTAATGCTTTATCTGATTTCTCACACACGCATCATGAGTAAATCACTGTCTGCCATGTCAGGCTTGCCATGCTTTTATAGCTTTATCTATCCCTAGGAACTGGTGTTTAATACAAACTATTAAAACAAATAAAAAAATAAAGCTTCTAACATTTACAATGAGCATTTCCTCTGCATTCCAATATTTGTTATTGGTCTCTAGTGTTTGTAAATGAACAGTACAACTTTCACTATTTAATTTCACTTTATAGAAAAGTTGGCTGTTGTGTATTTTTGACATTAAATAGTCATGAATTTGTAACTTTCTATGATCACTATCCCGAATAAAATTATTTTAAAAGTTTTCACATATTTTAATCCAACAACAAAAATAAGAACATTCTAAAAACATATTGAACATAGTTTTCTAAAGTTAAAAATGCCAAAGGATTATGAAATGCTTTTAGATAATTTATTCTTTAATAGAAGTATTTACTCTCACTAAAATAATAGTGTTTATCTTTGTGAAATTTATGGACTATTTCAGAGACAAGGTATTTTGCATATGTTGTTACTTTATCTTGTATTATAAAATTGGAAGGGATCTAGGAGATTATTTTGTCCAAATTCATCCCATTCTATGTAAGTGTTCTACATACATTAGATACATGATATTTATTGATTAAATCAAATTAAGAAGCCTCCAGGAATCCTCTCCCTAACACCCTATGCTAAATTCTGTTCAAGTATGTACTTGAACAAATTCACACTGAACACTGTTCAAATAGGTACTTGAACAAAGATCAACCTCTATATGAAAAACTTTTGCAATATTTACTTCCTCATCACTTTTCACTTTTCATATACTTATAAATTAGATTGTTTTTCTAGTAGTAATCTACAAATTTTTTTTTCTGAAAGCTCATTAATAACCTCTTAATTTCAAATCCAATGACTATATCCAAATCCTTATTATGTTTGAACTTTCTAATGTATTGTATTCTATTGATGACATTCTAGATGGAATTATCATTAGGCTCTCTCTCTTTGACACTGCTAGCTATTAGTTCTTTGCCTAACTTTATTATACCTCCCTGTTATTTTGTTTTCCTGGGTTTTTTTCCTCCTATCTCCTTACTATGACTATCCCATAAAACTCTTTTTTTTTTTCATTGCCTTTTATGACATATCAGTGTGCATGTCTTAATGTGAATCATTTGTATTGACATGATATTTAGACCAGAGGAGTTACATGAATTCCGGAGAGATTATAAAAAGAATAAAAAAATAGAAACAAGCTAGAATTTTGGGGAAGAAGAACAGTTATGGGGAGTAATTAAAATGATTACCTTCCCAAATTAGAGTGAAATGGAATGATCAAGTAAGGGAAATACTTTGGAAGATGGCAGTATTAGAGAGATACAGAGAGGAATGAATATCTGGGGGGCAACAGTGATCAACCATGTCTTATACAGAAAATACTTTCAGAAAGAAGAGGCCTGCGAAAAGATTCTAAAAATTGGCAATTCAATGATCATTAGTGATTTCAGAGAAAACATTTTCAATTATGTTTTTAAAATAAAAGACAGATTGCAAACATTTTGAGAATAAAAGGAAAGGAGAGATGGAGCAGCTTGTGTAAAAGCTTTTTAAGAAAAAATGTTGCTGACTGAATAGTCTGCTTTAGGGAAAAAAGTTTTTTTGTGACTGCTGCCATTATTTTAGTTTAGTTTGCTTTGTTTTGTTTTTCTTGGTTAGGATGAGGGTAATTTACTCAACATTTGACATAGTAGGAAAGGAATCAGTGTACTTAGAGAAAAAAAATCTAGAGCAAAAGTGAATGAGGAGAAAGGAGGGGATAAGAATAAAACAACATGTAGAGGGGTCAATGTTGGCAAAGAAAATGGCCACCTCTGGTTAAAGATTGGAAGAAAAGAGAATGGAAAATAATAAAAGGCATTTTCAGATAAAGCAAATAGGGGGATGAGGAGAAGGGAGTTCATAATGAATAGCTTTTCTTTCTTTTTTTTCAGGAAAGCAAAAGAAAAGATCCTCAGCTGAGAAGAAAAGCTGTTGAATTGGTTTGGGGTTTGGGGTTCGTAGTTTTTGTTTGTTTATTGTAAGGGGGAAGGGCAGACACTTTCATGAAGGAAGAAAATGTTTGAAATTCTCTATCTGTAGTAAACCATGGAATCATTTAGGAATGAATGAAAAAGCTATCATGCTGCAATAACGACATTGTTGAGGCTAGATAACAATTTTCTAAATATTCAGTCAGTGAGATTTCCTCATCATTCCTGTAAGTAGAATCAGAGGAGATGAAGAATGGGGTAACCTTGGCAAAGGAAAAGCAGTATGGAAAAAAAAAAGACTAAGTAAATTAAAAGAAGAAGGAAGGGTAGGGTTAAAATAGCTAGGGATAAGGGTAAGATTAAGGGTAAATGAAGTCAGAGAAGAAATAAAGGTCTGAAAAAGTATTAAAGCATGGATGTAAATTTGAAGATGGCTGAATTATAAGTCTAAGTGGTATTGAATTCAAGGAGAGGTACGATGATAAAAAGTTAAGCTCAGAAAGTGATTTATTTTAGGAGAGTGAAATACTTTTGTATAAAGGTATGATTTATTGTGTAAGCTCACCATATGTCAGTAAAATGAAATGAATGAATAGTCTATTGAATTTAATGAACTGGGATATCAGGAAGTTTGATGGAGGATCTGTATAGATACTAAAGGAGGAAGTTGGTGCAGCTCATTGAGAAGAGTATGGGGCCTAAAGATAAGAAGATCTCAATTCAAATCCACCACCAAAGAATTATTAGCTATTTGAGCCTGGGCAAGTCATTTAAAGTATGTTTTCCTGAGTTTCTTCAAATGAAAAAACAATGATTCTAATAATACCTAACTTACAACTTGTTCTGAGAATCAAGTAAGACTTTTATACAAAGTACTTAGCATAATTTCAAAAAATAATATAAAATTAAGGCGTGAGAAAGAGGAATGTAATGGTATAAAGGGAAAGGCAGAAAACCAGGGAAAATATCTAACATAAAAGAGGTATGAGAGGAAAAGCTTTTACAGAAGAAGGTAAAATGGCCATCAGTGTTTGAATCTTATTTTCAGTGGAACAGGCTCAAAGAGAAATAGCATATAATTCAGTTGTGTATAAAAATCCATCATACCCTAGAAGGAAGTAGCAATGAAAGGGATAGAAAGGTGAATTTTAATGGAAGGCCAGGGAGTAGATTAAGACAGGCAATCAGAAATAAAACAGATTTTCTTGGAAGGACAGGTTAAAAAGAAAAAAAATAAAAGAAGGATAAACAGGGAACAAATCAATGAAAAGAAACCTAGTTTGGAATCATTACTGTACATCTGAATGAGATGAACTCATCAATAAAATGGAAGTACATGTCCGTGGATTAAAAAGAAACAGAATCCATCAATATCTTTTTTACTAGAAATGAAGTTGAAACAGAGAGACCGAGTGAAAATAAGGGGCAAGAGTAGAAAATATGCTTCAGCTGAGATATTTGTTTGTTTTTAAAGGAGGAATCACAATCATGATCTCAAACAAATCAAAAGTGAAAATAGACAATTAAAAGGGCAACAACAAAAAAAAATTGCTAGAAGGTACCAAAGACAATGAAACAATATCAACAGTAAACAAACTAAACTGAATAAATAGTAAAATCAACTTTCTTTACCAAATCTAGATAAATATAAAATGAATACCAAAACGAAAAACAAGAAATGCTTAAGATTAGAATTTTAGTAAAATTAAATATGACAACTCTGAAAAACTGAATGGAAATAAAAACGAGTATGACTTTTTTTCCATGTTCATGACAATTTTAAAGAAAATGATCAATTATTAGGACATTAAAAATCTGACAATCAAATGCTGAAAAGCAAAAATATTGATGTGTCACTTTCAGACCATAATGCAATACACACACACATTCATTCAGGGACATGGTAATATAAATATAAACTACCAAATAATTAGAAACTAAATTAATTTACCTTCAAGAATGAGTCAATTAACAAATCTTTTAAATAACCAATCATTATTCCAATGAATCTGACAATCTAAGCAAAAATATGAATATTTACAAATATCTAAATTTCTCAGATCATCAGAAGAGAAAATAGAATAATTAAAGAAATAATTAAAAATATAAAAGAAGCATAATATAAAATATAAGAAATAGTTTTTTTAAAAAATATAGAAAAATATTATCCTACTTAAGAAAAATAAAATTAGTAAGACATAAATTGTATCCTATTAAAAATCCCTAGGACCAGATGGATTCACTAGTAAATTCTACCAATTTTTAAAATTATATTTAAATGTCATATAAACAAGTCAGAAAAGCAATCAAAAAAAGAGTCCTACTAAATTCCTTTTATGACAGAAATGTTATTGATACTTAAACTAGGAACAGCAAAGAGAAATACAATTGTATATTAATTTCCATAATGAACATTGATGTGATACATTTAAATGAAAAACTAGCAAATATATTACAGCAGTATATCAAAAGAATATTTTATTCTATATTTTATGATCAGGTGGAAGTTACCAGAAATATAATATAAGGAAAACTATAATCATAATGGGCAAAGAACATGTAAATATAAAAAAAACAACAAAAATCATATAATTGTGTTAATAGATGAAGAAAAAAATTAACAAAATACATCATTCATTAGAAAGCACAAGAATAAAATGAATTAATTCTTTGAATGATAAGTAGCATTTTTCTAAAGCTATCATCAAGCATTATATTTAATAAAGATAAGCTGGAAGTTTTCCCAATCAGATAAGAATTGAAGCAAGAATGTGGATTATCACCTTTATTCAAAAATGTAAAAGAAATGCAAGTAACTGCTAATAGAGAAAAAAAAGGAATTATAATAGGCAATGAAGAAATAAAAGTGTCAATCTTTGCAGATGATATGATGGTATATTTAGAGATTTTTAGCAAATGAACTAAAAATAATTAACAACAACAAAGAGCTAAATCAACACCATTTCTATATATTACTAGCAAAGCCCAACATCATGAGATAAAAATAGACATTGTATTTAAAATAATGTAGACAATAAGCTTGAGAATATATGTGCTAAGTCAAAGTAAGAACAGGAAGAGCAGAATTACAAATCCAAATGATTGCAGAAATATTAATGGGTTGTGGATAAGCCAAAAATTATTTTTAAATATATGTAAATATATTTAATTTACATTAAATATGTAACAATTTATTTACTCAGTATCATCCCAATAAAACTATTAAAATTATTTTATAGAGCTAGAAAAAATAAATCAATCTGAAAAAATATAATTTTAAGAATATCAAGCAAATCAATGAAAAAAAAAATCAAAGGAAGGTAGCATAGCAGACCCGAATCTGAAATTTCATAAAAAAATGCTACTTATCAAGACAGTCTGGCACTGGCTAAGAAATAGAGTGATAGATGAATGGAATAGATTAGGTAATCATTACATAGTGGTTAATGAGCAAAGAAATCTTGTGTTTGATAAACATAAATTTCTTGGGATAAGAACTAGTTGTTTGATTACAAAACAAAAAACACTGGGACAACTATAAAACAGTTAAGCAGAAACTAGATATACACCAACATTTTAGACTATATTCCTGAATAAAGTCAGAATTGATACATGATTTAGCCATGGATAACATCATAGTCAATTTCAGGGAGTATGTAAACATTTACCTTCTAGATCTGTGAATAAAGCAAAAGCATATGACAAAGCAAGAGATAGAGAGCATTATGAATTATTTCTTAAATATATTGAGACCTTAGTCAAATTTATAAAAAAATGAGTCATTCTGCAATTGATAAATGGTGAAAGAATAACAAAGATTTTCAGAAAAATTAAGTCATGTAAAAATGTTCTAAATTACTGTTGACTAAGGAAATTATATTTCATTCAATGAAAACAACTCTGAGGTATCATTTCAAACATATTAGTTTAGCTAATATGACAGAAAAGGAAAATTACAGATGTTGGAGGAAACATGGAAAATTCAGAAAATAATGTAATGGTGGTAGGTATTGTGAACTGATTTGAATCATTCTGGAGAAGAATCTGGAATTATGCCCCAAAAGCCACAAAATTACATACTCCTTGAACAAAACTAGGACCAGATCTTTATCCCAAAGAGATTAAAGGAAAATAAAAATTACATATGTGTACCATACATAGACATACACAGACACATAAATACAAACTTAGTATGTATGTATTATATACATACACATACACACATATAGAAAGATATACCATAGTATATCTGTACCATACATAGACAGATATAGAAATAAAGTTAGATGTAGACATAAAGACACACACATATACACACATATGTATGTATTATTATATGTGTACAGTATATGAATATGTTCGTACATAAATTTTTTTTGTGGTGGCAAAGAATTGAGCATTGTGGGAATTCCATAAATACAGGAAAGATTGAACAAGTTGTAGTAAATTATTGTACTGAAATGCTATTTTGTACTAAGAATTGATGAGCAGGATGTTATTAAAAATACCTAGGAAGACATATGACTTGATGCAAAGTAAAATGAATAGAACAAATTGAAAATATATGCAGTAATTATAGCATCTTAAGGATTGACTTGGTTATTTTGAATAATGTAATGATTCAAAACAATTCTGAAAGACATCATGAAAAATGCTATTCACCTCCAGAGAAAGAATAGACAGTCCTGATGAAGATAAAAACTTTTTTTTTTTACTTTTAAATATTTTCTTTTTTTTCCTGCACTTTCTTATACAATAAGGCTAATATGGAACTATAACTTCACATGTATAGTCTATATCAAATCACCTGGTTTCTAAAATATGATGCAGAAAAAATAGGGAAATAGCTGGTGTGGAATTTGACATTTTTAAAAAATAAATAGCCAAAATGGCATTCAGACACACTCTGTGACCTCCTCTGATCTTCTCTCAAAACAACAACAGATTAAGCCTCTGAACTGGTTCTGGAGTGAAGGCTCCCCCAAATACGTGGAGCACAACACATTTCCAGCAAAAGTTACCTTGGAAGAACTTTGGAGCAGGTCTGGTTTAAACGGACGGGGATCAAGCTATTTGCCAAACTCAAGCAGCAGCGTGAAGCCAGGGCAGGAGACCACGGATACATTGTTGGTGGAACTGTGAACAGATCCAACCATTCTGGAGAGCAATTTGGAACTAAGTTCAAAAAGTTATCAAACTGTGCATACCCTTTGACCCAGCAGTGTTTCTATTGGGCTTGTATCCCAAAGAGATCTTAAAGGAAGGAAAGGAACCCACATGTGCAAGAATGTTCGTGGCAGTCCTTTTTGTGGTGGCTAGAAACTGAAAACTGAATATATGCTCTTCAATTGGAGAATGGTTGAATAAACCATGGTATATGAATGTCATGGAATATTATTGTTCTGTAAGAAATGATCAGCAGGTTGATTTCAGAGAGGCCTGGGAAGACTTGCATGAACTGATGCTAAGTGAAATGAGCAGAACCAGGAGATCATTATACATGGCAACAACAAGACTATATAATCATCAATTCTGATGGACATGGCTTTCTTCACCAGTGAAGTGTTTCAAACCAGTTCCAATTGTTCAATAAAGAAAGCTATATACATCCAGAGAGAGGGATAGGAAATGTGGAACACAAGATAATATTTTCATGCTCTCTATTGATGTTTGCTTGCATTATTTTTCCCTTTTCAGATTTTTTTCTTGTAGATATGACTTTTCTTGCACAGCAAGATAACTGTAAAAATATGTATACACATATTTGATTTGTCAAGTATTTTAACATAATTAACATGTAATAGACTTCCTGCAATCTAGGGGAGGGGTGGGGCCTGAGGGGGGAAATTTGTAACAGAAAGCTTCGTAAGGGTCAATGTTGAAAAATTTCGCAAACATATGTTTTGCAAATAAAAAATATTTAATATAAATAAAAATAAATGAAATATTTTATGTTATTAAGAAAATAAAATAAATTCTAAAAATATTCTTCACAGAGTGTCACATGATTTTTATTTCCTTTTTCCCCTTCAGATTAATAATTTAAAAAGACAGAACCAAGATGATGGAGAGGACACACTTTTCTTCATGATATTCTCCCACAACCCTCAGACTAATTAGCAAATCCAGCCTCTGAATTTGCTCTGGACTAGCAGAATCCACAAATATTGGGAGTGTAACAAATTGCCAGCAGAAGATAACTTGAAAGATCACCAGAAAAAGTCTGTTTCAATCAGGAATGGAGGGAGGTGGGCCAAATGTAACCAGGCTGAGTACAGATGGAAACATAGGCTGTGCAGAGCTGGAGCATTGCAGACTCCACTCCACAGAGAATCTATGGAGAGGAGTCTACAGCAACCCTGGATGAAAGCCAGTAGATCAGCAGAGAAGTTATAAAACATCCAACACAAACGCAAGAGGTATATAGTGAATCCTGAACCACCAGAATCCCATGGGACCTGGTCATACCCATCTAGCACCAGTCAGTCAGAGCAGCCACTGCTGCTTATAGAGGAAGTCTGGACAATCTCCCTTGCTCTAAAAGCAGATATCAACTTTAAAAAAAATGAGTAAAAAAGCAAAGATAAATCTGACCCTAAGTAATTTTTATGGTGAAAGAAAAGAACAGATTGCAAATCTTGAGGTGACTAAAAGCAGATTGTCTCCAAGTGAAGCCCCAAAGGGTGATATAAGCTGACTTCCATCACACAAGGCTCTCCTAGAAGTCATTAATTTTTTTTTCAAAGAGAGGTAGAAGAAAAATGGGGAAGGGAAATGAAAACTTTGCAAGAGGGTTTCGAAAAGGCAACATAAAATGGACTCAATGAAATGTAAAAAGTATATAACTCATTAAAAGATAGATCTGACAAAATGGAAAAAGAAATTAACTACCAGAAAAAGAGAATTTGTTAAACAGAAAAAAAAAAACAAATAACTCCTTAAAAACAGAATTTGTGGAAAAAAAATCCATAGAACAAAATAACTCATTTAAAAATTCAATTGAGCAAATACAAAAAGAAGTAAAGAAAAAAGTTAATGAAGAAAATAATTCACTAAAAATCAGAATTCAATAAATGGAAATGAATGATTCAATGAGACATCAAGAATCAATCAAACAAAACCAAAAGAAAGAAGATAAAAAAGAAAAAAGAAAAAAAAAAGATACCTAATGGGAAAACAACTGAACTGGAAAATAGATCTAGGACAGACAATCTAAGGATTATTGGTTTTCCTGAAAACCATGATGAAAAAAAAAGAGTCTAGACAATATTTTTCAGAAAATCATCAAAGAGAACTGCCTGGATGTAATAGAATCAGAAGTTAAAACAGCCATTGAAAGAATTCACCTAACAGTTCCTGAAATACATTCCCAAATTAAAATCCAATGAACATTATGGTTAAATTTCAGAACTATTGGACCAAGGAAAAATATTACAAGCAGGCAGAAAGAAACAATTGAAATACTGAGGAACCACAATAAGGATTACCTAGGACCTAGCAGCTTACACCTTAAAGGATTGTAGGAACTGGAATCTGATATTCTGAAAGGCAAAGGAACTTGAAATGCAGCCAAAAATAAACTACCCCACTAACCTGACCATTTTCTTTGAGGGAAGAACATGAACATTCAATGAAACGGGTAATTTCCATTTATATATCTGATGAAAAGACCAGAGCTAAACAAAAAACTTGACTTCCAAATATAAAACTCAAGAGAAGCATATAAAGGTAAAAAGAAAAGAACTTTTGAGAACTGTATTTCTGTTATGGGTATACATAGAGAGTGCATGTAAGATTTGCTTTTACTGTTATAATGTCAAAAAAAAACTAGAGTTCGGGAAGGAATTATACCAGAAAAAAGGCCATAGTGGAAGTAAAATGAGGGAAATTACATCTCACTAAGAAGCAAAGAAAGCATATTATAATTAAGGGATAGAAGGGAGGGGGAAGAACATTGCATGAATCTTACTCTCATCAGATTTGGCTCAAAGAGAAAATATTGGATATATTATTTTTACCAAGAAACTTCTCTCACCTTATAGAAAAGTGGGAGGGGAAAGGGAAAAAGGGAAGTGGTAGGTTAAATAGAAGGGAAAACAGAAATATTAGGGGAAAGGTAGTAGAAAAGGGGAGGGGCTTTAAAGGGGTAGGATTGCTTAAGACAAGTAGTGTTCATAAGTAAAATACTGGAAAGGACAGAAAGGGGAAAAGGAAAAAGAAAAGTATATTTTGGGGTTAATAAGATGGCATGAAATACAGATTTAGTAGTTCTAACCATAAATGTGAATGGGGTGAACTCTCCCATAAAGCATAAGGGGTTAGCAGACTGGATTAAAAGCTAGAATCCTATAATATGCTATATACAAGAAAGACATGTAAAGCAGAGTGATACATACAGAGTAAAGGTAAAAAGGAGGGGCAGAATCTATTATGCTTCAGGCGAAGTAAAAAAAAAAAAAGAAAGCAGATATTGCCATCCTGAGCTCAGATCAAGCAAAAGCAAAAAATTAATTTCATTAAAAGAGGTAAATAAGGCAATTATATCTTGCTAATGGGTACCATAGAAAATGAAGCAATATCAATACTAATGATATATTTAACAAGTGGTATAGCATCCAAATTCCTGGAAGAGAAGTTAAGAGAGTTGAAATAAAAAATAAAGAGGAAAACTATAATAGTGGGAGATATCAACCTTGCTCTCTCAGAACTAGATAAATCAAAGCACAAAATAAATAAAAAAGAATTTAAAGAGGTAAATAGAATACTAGAAAAGATAGGTATGATAGATCTTTGGAGAAAATGGAGGCAGAAAGGAGGACACTTTACTTTTGGCAGTTCATGGAACCTATACAAAAAATGACCATATTTTAGGACAGAAAGACCTCAAAAATCAAATGCAGATAGGCAGAAATAGTAAATACATTTTTTCAGATCACAATGCAATAAAAATTACATAAAATAAAAGGCCAAGTGAAAATAGACAAAAAGTAATTGGAAATAAAATAATCTCATCCTAAAAATATGAATAAGTGAAACAGCAAATACAATCAATAATTTCATCCAAGATAATGACAATAATGAGACAACAGAGCACAATTTGTGGAATGCAGTTAAAGTGATAATAAGGGGAAATTTTAGATCTCTAGATGCATACTTGCATAAAATAGAGACAGCGGAGATCAATGAATTGGGCTTGCAACTAAAAAAGCTAGAAAAAGAATAAATTAAAAACACTCAATTGAATACACAACTTGAAATTCTAAAAATAAAAGGAGAGAGTAATAAAATTGAAATTAAAAAAAAAGTTGAATTAATAAATAAAATTGGGAGTTGCTTTTATGAAAAAACAACAAAGTAGATAAGCCTTTATTTAATTAGATTAGAAAAAGGAAAGAGGAAAATCAAATGGTTAATCTAAAAAATGAAAAGAGACAACTTTCCCCCAATGAAGAGGAAATTAGAGCAATAATTAGGAGTTACTTTGCCCAACTTTGTGCCAATAAATTAGATGACCTAAATGAAATGGAGGAATACTTACAAAAATATAGATTACCTAGGTTAACAGAAGAGTAAATAAATTACTTAAATAGTCCCATTTAAGAAAAAGAAATGGAACAAATCATTGAATCAACTCCCTAAGAAAAAATTATCCAGGACCAGAGGGATTTACATGTGAATTCTACCAAATATTTAAAGAACAATTAACTACAATACTGTATAAACTATTTGAATAGTTTATATAGGAAATAAATAGGAAAATAGGAAATAAAGGACTTCTACCAAATTACTTTAATAACTCAGACATGGTACTGGTACCTAACCAGGTAGGATAAAAACAGAGAAAGAAAATAATAGACCAATCTACCGAATAAATATTGTTGCAAAAATCTTAAATAAAATATTCGCAAAGTGATTACAGAAAATCATCCTCATGGTTAATACACTATGATCAAGTAAGATTTATATCTACTTGATCATATTCATATATTTATATGCAGGGCTGGTTTAATATTAGGAAAACTATCAGCATAATCAATTATATTAATAACCAAACTAACAGAAATCATATGATTATCTCAGTAGATGAAGAAAATGTATTGGATAAAATCCAATAGCCATTCCTATTAAAAACACTAGCAAGTATAGGAATAAAAGGACTTTTCCTTAACATAGTAGCATTTATTTAAAACCATCAGCAAGTGTCATATGTAATGGGGATTAACTAGAATCATTCCTACTAAAATCAGGGATGTAATAAGATTGCTCACTATCACTATTATTATTTAATATTGTATTAGAAATGCTAGCTTTGGCAATAAGAGAAAAAAACGTTAAAGGAATTAAAGTAGGCAATGAGGAAATCAAATTATCATTCTTTGTAGATGATTTGATGGTATACTTAGAGAACCCTAGAGAATCAACTAAAAACTATTAGAAATAATCCAACTTTAGCAAAATTACAGGATACAAAATAAATCCACATAAGTCATCAGCATTTTTATAAATAACTAACAAAATCCAATAGCAAGAGATACAAAGAGAAATTCCATTTAAATAACTGTCCATAATATAAGATATTTGTGAATCTATCTGCCAAAAGAAAATCAGGAAGTATATGAACAAAACTACAAAACAATCTCCACACAAATAAAGTCAGATCTAAACAATTTGAAATACATCAATGCTCTTGGATAAGTCGAGCAAATATAATAAAGATGACCATACTTCCTAAACTAATCTATTTATTTAGTGCTATACCAGACAAACTACTAAGAAACAATTTTCCTGATTTAGAAAAAAATAACAACAAAATTCATCTTGAAGAACAAAAAATCAAGAATTTCAAGGGAATTAATGAAAAAAAAAAAAAAAAGCAAATAAAGGTGGCCTAGCTGTACCATATCTAAAACTAAACTATAAAGCAGTGGTCATCAAAAACATTTGGTACTAGCTAAGAAATAAAACAGTTGATAAGTGGATTTATATTCACAGAACAAAATAGTCAATGACTATAGCAGTCTAGTGTTTGACAAATTCCCAAACCCCAGCTTTGTGAATAAAAACTCACTGTTTGACAAAAACTGCTGGGAAAATTGGACCTAGTATGGCAGAAACTAGGCATTGACTCAGACACAATATCCTATACCAAGATAAGGTGGAAATGGATTGATGATCTAGACATAAAGAGTGATATTATATACAAATTAGAAGAACATAGGATAGTTTACCTCTCAGATCTGTGAAGGAGGAAGGAATTTGTGACTAAAGAAGACCTGTAGATTATTATTGATCACAAAATAGATAATTGTGATTATATTAAGTTAAAAAGTTTTTGTACAAACAAAACTAAAATAGATAAGATAAGAAGGGAAGCACTAAACTGGGGTAACATTTTTCCATTCAAAGGTTCTGATAAAGGCCTCATTTATAAAATATATAATGACTCAAATTCATAATAAATCAAACCATTTTCCAATTGCTAAATGGTCAAAGAATATGAACAGACAATGTTTGGGCTAAGAAATTGAAACTATTTGTAGTGATATGAAAAGGTGCTCCAAATCACCATTGATCACAGAAATGCAAATTAAGACAACTCTGAGGTACCACTATACACAACCAGATTGGCTAAAATGACAGGAACAGAAAATGATGAATGTTGGAGGGGATATGGTAAAACTCGGACACTGATACATTGTTGGTGAGGTTGTGAAGTGATCCAACCATTCTGGAGAGCAATTTGGAACTATGCCAGAGGACTTTCAAACTGTGTATTCCCTTTGATCCAGCAGTGTTTCTATTGGGCTTATATTCCAAAGACATCTTAAAGGAAGGAAAGGGATCCACATGTGCAAAAATGTTTATGGCTACCCTTTTTGTAGTGACAAAAAACTGGAAAGTGAGTGGAAAATTCTCATCAGTTAGAGAATAGCTGAATAAGTTTTAGTGTATGAAGGTTAAGGAATATTATTGTTCTAGAACTATCTGCAGGTTGATTTCAAAGAGGCCTAGAAAGTCTTACATGAACTGATGCTAAGTGAAATGAGCAGAATCGAGCGATCTTTATGCTTGGCAACAGCAAAATTACATGATGATTAATACTGATGGATATGACACTTCTCAACAATGAGACAATTCACACCAGTTTCAATGATCTTGTGATGAAGAAAGCCATCTAAATCCAGAGAGGATTGTAGGAACAGTGTGGATCACAATATAGCATTTTCACTCTTTTTGTCGTGGATTCTTGCATTTTATTTTTTTTCATTTTTTTAACCCTTTTTTGATTTGAATTTTTGTTCTGCAGTGAGATAATTGTATAAATATACATGCCTATATTGGATTAACATATATTTCACCATGTTTATCTTATATTGAATTACTTGCTATCTAAATGAGGGTATAAATTTCCATGCATATCTTTTGAAAATTAAAAAGCTTTATTAAGAAAGGCATCTATAGTATTGACATTTTATGCATCACTTCATTAAATCGAGACAACAACAAAGCAATAACTTAACCCTTATTTGTAGTGTGTGCCAATTTTTGAGGTATAAATTTTCACACTGAAAATTTAACAATCATCTCTTGAGAAACAGTAACCTACAGTTAGGTACAGAGAGTATTTAAAAGATGTAAGTTCAGGAAGCTAAAAGGTACACCAAAAAGAGCTGTCCTGCTGTCAGGAGGACCTAAGTTAAAATCCTGCCTCAGACACTTAACACTCATTAGCTCAGTAACCCTGGGCAAGTTTACTTAATCCCAATCACCCCACCCAAAAACAAATAAATAAATAAGCTAGTAAATAAATAAATGGATGAATAAATAAATGTAGTGTCATCAAAGGAGATTCAGGTCTTGATAAGGACTAATTGATAAAAAAAAATTATAGACATAGAAGATAGAATAAAGGACAATTTTTTCTCTATGGAATGGGCATTCTAAAGAATATACTGTAAGAGGTAAACAGAGTTGAATTAAGGTATAAATTACTATCAGATAAAATGGATAGGTATGAGAGAACAAGAGGAACAAGGAAATAGTTTTCTCTTCAGTGGTCATTGATTAATTACTACAAGGACAGGGAAAGATACAGGAAAAGCACTAGGTAAAATTGAGTTTGACTGGTAAAGAGAAAAGCTGGTAGTCTACAGTGGATGTTTTAATCATTCAGTCCAAAAACATTTGGTAAGCACCTGTTTTGTGCCAGTTATTCAGCTATGTACAGAAGATACAAATCTCAAGAAGATCTGAGCATTACTTAGGTATATTCCATCACCTAAGAGGCTGATTTAGATTGGGGGAGGAAGAAGTACTACTAACAAAGCATACTGTTAGCAGCCAAGCTCCAGGTCTGAGTTTGTTTTTGATCTGCTGGTGTAGGTATCCCCTACCCCAATTGTCCACTACTATATTTGTCCCCTCTCAACCTATCCAAAATGAATGAATGATGATGATGATGATGATCATTAGAATAATACAAATAAAAAACCCTTCTCCCCAAAAA
>JAJPUD010018553.1:0-28458 GCA_023553655.1 Myrmecobius fasciatus | reverse complement strand
CTCTTTGTATCTCTTGCTGTTGCATTTTGTTGGTGATGTATAAAAATGCTGATGATTTATGTGGATTTATTTTATATCCTGCAACTTTGCTAAAGTTGTGGATTAATTCTAATAGTTTTTTAGTTGATTCTCTAGGGTTCTCTAAGTAGACCATCATATCATCTGCAAAGAGTGATAATTTGGTTTCCTCATGACCTACTCTAATTCCTTTAATCTCTTTTTCTTGTCTTATTGCCAAGGCTAGCATTTCTAATACAATATTGAACAGTAATGGTGATAGTGGACAACCTTGTTTCACCCCTGATCTTATTGGGAATGGTTCCAGTTTATCACCATTACAAAAAAAGTCAGTTTTCAAAGGGGGAGTAATATTTTAAAAGTTGGAGATGGGGGATGAAGGATTAGTGAATTATTCTAGGCATAGGGAATGGCTATGTGAGGAGCAAAGGCATGAATGTAGACTTTGTACAAAGAATGACAAATATGATTTTACTGGCACACAATACATATTGAGGAAAGTAATTCAAGATGAGGTGGTATTGACATGGAGATCCAAGGTTATAGGGCCTAGAAAGCCAAACCTAGAAGCTGGGACTTTTTTTGGCTACATAATGGGGAGCAATAAAAGAAGGATTCAAAAGAGGGATGCCTATAGGTTCTATAAATTGTTTAAGTAGTATCTTGTTTGTCTTATCTGACATGTATTATTTTTTACTAGAGCCAAATCCTTTTATATAGGAGTTGCTTAGTAAATGTTGATCTGTTAAATGAACAGATCTATGCATGATCAATCAACTGATAATATTATGTGCTGTATACTAAACACTGTTCTATAAAAACAAACAAAAGAATGAAATAGTGCCTGCCTTCAAAGAACTTCCAATTCTATCTGAAGAGACATGTGCACATAAAATTAAATACAAAATATACAAAATTAATAAGTAGCAAATTTGCTGAGGGACGGGGAAAGTACTAACAGTACTAGGGAGTCAATAAAGGCTTCATACCACTTTCCTAAGTTATTTGAGCTGACTGTTGAAAGAAATAAGCATTACTGAGAAGTATAAGTAGGAAGGAAGTACATTCCAGGCATGGGGGGAACAACCTGCGTATGAGCACAAAGACAGAAAATAGATTTATGTTTAAGGAACAGGAGCAAGGTCAGTTTGACTGGATCAGAGAGTATGTGAAGGGAAGCAATGTATAAGACTCGAAAGCAAGGTTGGAATTTGGTGATGAAGGACTTTAAATGCCAAATAGGAGAGTTTGTATTTAATGCTAGAGATAAAATGAAGTCACTGGAGTTTATTGAATAGGTGACTGACCTGTACTTTAGGAGTACTGATTTGGCAGCTGTGTGAGGGATGTAGGTGAAGGGGAAACTTGAGATGAAACCAGCCAGAAAGATACTGCAATAATTTCTGTAAGATAATAATACAGAGAACTTTAAGATTTGCAAAGAGCTTTTACATATTATCTCATTTGATCCTCATAACAACTCTGTGAGGTAGGAGGTGTTATTATCACCCACATTTTATAGATTAGGAAGCTGAAAGTGAGAGGGAAGGTTGTGACTAGTCTGGGATCACACAGATGGTCCCTGAGGCAGGATTTGAACGAGGATCTTCTGACTTCAGGATCCAGGACTCCAGCCTGGAACTGAGTGGTGATTATTTGAATGGGGAGAAGAGGAGGGATGCCGGACATACTGTGGAGAAAGAATTGATAAGCTATAGCAACTTACTGCATATATGGGTACAGGAGGGTAGAAGTTGAGAATGACTCTCGAGTTGTGAAACCTGGATTTTTACAAGGATTGTAATGCTCTCACCTGAAATAGGGAGGTTTGGAAAAGGGGTAAGTTTAGGTAGAAATATAATAATTTTTGGTTGACATGTTGAATTTGAAAGGTTTGTGGGATATCCATTGAAAATATCCAATAAAGGAAAGGGACCCACAAGTGCAAAAATGTTTGTGGCAGCCCTTTTGTAGTGGCAAGAAATGGAAACTGAATGGATGCCCAGCAATTGGAGAATGGCTGAATAAATTATGGTATATGAATGTTATGGAATATTATTGTTCTGTAAGAAACGACTAGCATGATGATTTCAGAGAGGCCTGGAGAGACTTGCATGAACTGATGCTGAGCTACATGAGCAGAACCAGGAGATCATTGTACATGGCAACAACAGAACTATATGATGATCAATTCTAATGGACGTGGCTCTCTTCAACAGTGAGATGATTGAGGTCAGTTCCAATGACCTTGTGACGAAGAGAGCCATCTTCACCCAGAGAGAGGACTGTGGGAACAGTGTGGATCACAGCATAACATTCTCACTCTTTTTGTTGTTGTTCACTTGCATTTTGTTCTTACACATTTACTTTTTTTTTTATCTGATTTCTCTTGTACAGCAAGAGAATTATATAAATATGTTTATACATATTGAATTTAACATATTTTAATATGTTTAACATATATTGGATTGCTTGGCATCTGGGGAGGGAATGGGGGGAAGGAGGAGAAAATCTGAAACACAAAGCTATATAAGGGTCTATGTTGTCAAATTATCCATGCTTATGTTTTGAAAATAAAAAGTTTTATTTTAAAAAAAGGTCCAATAAGATTTTAGAGATATGAGATTAAAGTTCATGAGAAACCCTAAGGGTGGATATATAGATCTGATAGTTGTCTGTGTGGATGGATAACATGAGGAAGATTAACTTGTCAATATGAAGGGAATGGAGAAGTTGGATCTTTCTATCTAGAAGAGAAAATTATTTTATCAAAACTTCTGAGTTCTCTTAGATGCAGCACATCTGAACTAGCATTTAATATATTCCTACATTATTTAATATGAATTAGTGAATATTTCTTGAATGAATGCCTGTTAACGTATATTAGGATACAAAAGAAGTATAGAATCATAGAATTATTAGACCTTAAAGAGCATCTGGTCTACTCAACAAGAAATGAATCCCTGTGGTCCACAGATTGACTTAGAAATTCTAGCCAGAAATTAACATTATCTATGTTAAATTGTTTTTTATTTCTTTTATTAAATATTTCTCATTTACACTTTAGTGTCTTTTGGCTACATTCAATAAGCTGCGAGTTTGACACCTTTGATCTAGTCCATGCTATGAGTCCATATATTTATTTTGTCCAGGAATGAATTGTAAAGATTTTAAAGAATGAGATAGAATTATTCTCACCTGTTTTTGAGAGTAATGTCTAGATTCAGCTCAGACATTCCCACACTCATAGTGACTATGAAATATGAATTTTGATGTTTTGTAAGCACTGGAAAAAGTCAAAGAACTTTTGCTTAGTAATCATTTATAGAATAGATATTCAAAGGTCTTCATTTCAAATTTTTAAAGTGATTCTAACCTTGCCTCTCCTGAAAAACCTGTAATTTTATATACAATTTGTGGTTTGTTTATGGAAACAAGAGGGAATATTTTTGGTGGCTTGTCAGAGCTTTCAAAGAGAGCACTGGCCTGAAAGTCAGGAGCCCTGTTCTACTTGTAACTCGGTTGCTAACATAGTGTGTCATCTGGAGCAATTTAATTTCCCTCTTCTAACTTTATTTTCCTTATTTCTAAAACTGAATGCCTAAACTCAGTTTTTAAGTTCTTTTTTAGTTCTAGCATTTCGTGTTCCAAGGATCTTTCCAGCTCTGACATTCTTTGAATATTCATGACTATACATAGCAGTTCTTATTTAAAAAAAAAAAAAATTCACATTAAGATGTAGTCTTTTGAGGTAGGAGAGAGCATATAACTTCCTAATAAATTTTTTTCTGATGAGGATTTACCTAGAATGAAGAATAAAAAATGGACTATATTTTTAAAACTCAAAGACTAATTCACAGAGATATCTTCTGTTAAAATGGTAGGTTTGTTGTATTTTAAAGCCCTGATTTCTATACTCTACTGCATGAAAAATTGAGGGGAAAAAATGAAGATTTAAAACAGGATACTTACTCCATGAACAGTATTCATATAACGAACTCTATAAAATGCCACCCATGAGTATGACGCTGTGAAGATATGAAAAAGAGTAAGACATTGTTATTACTCTGTTGCTCCTTACAGTAATAGCTCACATTTAGGTAGCACTTTAAAATTTGCAAAGCACTTTTACAAATATCTCCTTTGATTCTTACTACAACCCTGAGAGATAGGTGCCATTTTTAACCCCATTTTACAGATCAGGAAACTGAAACAGATTTAAGTGTTTTGCCTAGGATCATACAGCTAGGGCAAAGAGGTAGGAAATGAGACATGTTTCAGAATGATAAGTAGGTCAATCTGGTTGGATGATAGATTAGGGTAGGAAAATATTCTAAGATATATTTGGAAAGGAAGGTGGGTTGGAACCAAACAGGAAGGACTGTTTTATCTACATTTTTGCCAATTTCTAGCATAATATGCCTTATCGATTCTAAGTACTTAAATGTTGAAGTGAAGGTATATCACCATCCTTTAGTGTCAAGGTAAGGAATCTGAATTTCATCCTGTAAGTAATGGGAAACTAGTGAGATGTTTTGACCAGGGAAGTGTCATATTGCTTTGGTGTTAAGGATGGTTTGTAGAATGGACAACTCAAGACAAAGAGAGCCAGTTATTCTAATAATTCAATTGAGGGTGGTAGAGTGGGAATTGGTAAGTCAGGGACAAGTATGTAAGAAATAAAATTGCTTGAAATTTAAGGGATGACAAATAAGCACTTCAAAGAAACTGTCCTGTCATAACAACTCTCAGTTGGGATTGTAAAACATATTAATCCATAAGCAAAAGCAAACAGTAGGCAAAAAATGAAAATTTTTCCTTTCCATGTTTTTCCCAAATAAAATAAACAGAGGGCACAGCTGCTCCTCATTTCAGTCTATCTATCGGCTTGGAGAACTGCCCTTTGAGACTCTTTCCCAAAACAGTATAATGCAAGATTGCAGAGGAACAGGGTCCATTCATTGGAATGGACTGACATACTGAAACTCTTACTTTTTCTCCAAATGGTAGCTTTATGTGTCTTTTAAAAACAGAGCATCCTTATTCATTCCATCTTCTCTCTAACGTAAATTGATTTTAGTTCTTTTTCCTAACATCTCCTTTCCCTGGGGCATATTAAAGAAGCTGCTATCTCTTGCAAATAAAAGCTACAGGCACCAACCAGTTGGCTTCTTGAGGGGTAATTGATTTTAATTCCTTAAAATGATTTTCTCTTTTATGTCAGTAGTGATAGTCCCTTGTTCAGAGCACAAGATCAACTAGTTCAGCAGAACTAGTTTAAAAAAGAAAAAGAAAAAAAAAAGATGTGGTCATTGGAAGGTTTTAATTTCCAGCTATTACATTCAACCTAATGGTGGCTCTGACAGTTCTAGCAAAGTACCCTTAAGCAACAAAATGTTGGGACAAGAATTCTATACATTGCAGAGTTCTTGTCCCTGGTTTGGATAAATTAACTCTTGCTGAATACTGTGGTTATATTTTTATAGATAAATTATCAGCAGGGTATGTTGAATTAATTATTGCTGAATTTGACCTGAAATTAGCCTCAGAAGTCATATAATTCAGTTGCTACCTGAATGGTCATCTAGTCTATACTCGAAGATCTCTGCTGAAAAGGAATTTATAACTTCCATTCTGAGATAGCTCATAGTTATTAGAAAGTTTTTCTGTACATTAAGCCAAAATGTGCCTTTTTATAACTTTTATCTATTTTAGCTCTTTTTGTTAGGTCTAGGCAATAAAAGTTTAATCCTTCTGATATGATAGTCCTTTGGATACTTGAACACAGTGAACACATGTAGCTTTGTTGTGCTAACTTTCAATTCCAAGACCAAACCTTTTATTTTTTTTAAATTTATGCTAAATAGTTCAAATTGTTTCTATTGATTCTTGATGAGTGTAGCTTCTAGTTCACTTAGCTTCCTTTGGACATGCTTTAATTTGTCAGTATTCCACTCCAATGGATCTGTGATCTGATTAATATTTATATTCCCTCAAATGATACAGATTTAAAACTATTCATGATTGCACATCTTTAGAAATTCTGGTCCATATCCTCCCTTAAGTTCACCCCAGAGGGTCTACCCAAGGAATTGGGGCCTTCCTTAAGTTTTCTCCATGTCTTGGAGCAGTACTTCACATTAGTAGAACGTAAAGGCTCTCTGTTGATTATCTCTTGCTGTTACCACATGATTAGCTCATTTTCTTTTTTGATGCTACATTTCTTTTACATCCTTTATCCTGTTTCTTTCTCATAACCTCTTATTGATAGTACTTGCAGCCTATTCATTGCTTTTTAGGTGAACTTCAATTTTAATTCTTTAGAGACTTTAAATAATTGTGTCAGGACTCATAGCCATAAAACATTACAGGAAGATTGGATATTAAAAAATGGGTCTTTGTTTCAGAAAGAAGGTTGGGGCTATTTGAAGAACTTTTGTAGTTTGCGAGGCAAGGCATCTAGCTCTTTCTTACTGTTTACATCTGGGCCCAGTTCATGTTCCATATATGGTATCTGTCAAATACATATGTAAATACATACACAATACATATATGCATATATATGTACATGTTCTCTACATAATTGTTTATGTGTGTATATACACAATACAAATACATATACACACATGTAAGGAAGCTCCAAGTTGTTCATCTACTTACATATCATAGAGCAGCATTCTTTTTTTTCACTCTTTAATTTTTTTTTCTTTTTTTTTTTTAATATTTTTCCAAACACATGCAAAAATAGTTTTCAGCATTCACTTTTGCAAAACCTGGTGTTCCAAATTTTTCTCCCTCTCTCCCCCTCCCCTTTCCCCAAGACAGCAAACAATTTGATACAGATTAAATATGTACAATTCTTCTAAACACATGTCCATATTCATCATGCTGTGCAAAAAAAAAAAAAAATCAGATCAAAAGGGGGGGAAGAATGAGAAAGAAGAAAAACAAGTCAACAATGAAAAAAGTGAAAATGCTATGCTTTGATCCACATTGTCTCCAAAGTAGAACAATGTTCTTTAATCACTTGGTTTTTCCTAGGTAGTGGGTAAAACTTTAGAATAATTCTGAATCTCAGGCGATCCTTTAATATTCTCATTAATTCTTCAGGTTTTTCATATAATCAGCACAGTAGAATTTGCAAATAGGAGCATGTATAGAATTTCATTATATACAGAGCATTGCTATTTGATTTCAACTAGGCTGAATTTAGGTTTACCAAATCAAATGTTTTCTTTAAAAAAATATATATATCTTAGTAAACATTAAGAAAAAATATAAGCATTTTAATATACAAAAAAAAAAAAACAACCAAAACTCGGAATGAAACAACTGCTATTATGTAGGGTTTTTTTTTTAATTATTAGTATTTAATTTTTTTCAAGTACATGCAAAGATAGTTTTCAACATTCAACTTTGAAAAATTTTGTGTTCCAAATTTTTCTCCTTTTCTTCTCTTCTTCCCCTTCCCCAAGACTGCAAGCACTCTTATCTAGGTTAAACAAATACAATTCTTCTAAACATAATTCCATATTTGTCATGCTGCGCAAAAAAAAATCCAAGCAGACAAACCACCACCACAACAAAAAAG
This sequence comes from Myrmecobius fasciatus, assembly GCA_023553655.1. Taxonomy (NCBI): domain Eukaryota; kingdom Metazoa; phylum Chordata; class Mammalia; order Dasyuromorphia; family Myrmecobiidae; genus Myrmecobius; species Myrmecobius fasciatus. Next base: position 20,849 of record JAJPUD010018553.1, on the reverse strand, counting down.
GTGAAAATGCCATGCTTTGATCCACATTCAGTCTCCATCATTTTCTCTCTCTGGATATGGATGGCACTTTTAGAATTGAAGTTTCCTTGAATCATTTCATGGCTGAAAAGAGCCAAATTCATCACAGTTGATCATCATGTAATCTTGTTGTTTAGTGTTCTCTTGGATGTGCTCACTTCACTTAGCATCAGTTCATATCAGTTTTGTAGGGGTTTTTTTATATATATATAAAGTGTACATTTAAAAAAATATTTTTATTGATATTTTTTGTTTTTACATCATTTAAATTTCCCTGTGCCTTTTCCTATCCCAGAGAATCATCCTTTAACATAATTTTTTCTTAAAGAAAAAGGAGGTAAAATTTTTTTAAAATTCAGCAGAATCACTCAATACTTCAAAAACAATCTTACTTTATATTCCGTGTTCTGTATCTATGGATCTCCCATCTCTACAAATGGGTGGAAGAAGTGTCTTTTAATATCTTATTTTGGGGGTCATGCTTTTTGTTTGTAGTTTTGCAGCATTTATTTTAAATTGCTTTGTGATAGTTCTTTTCCCTTATATTGTCATAATTATTGGATATATTATTTTCTTGGATTAGTTTAAAAGTTCACTTTGCATCAGTTTATGTAAGTCTTTGCATGCTTCCCTATAATGTCTCTTTACATTCATGTTCCACAGTTAATTTAGTCATTCCCCAATTGTGGGGCACATAATTTATTTCTAGTTTTTTGCTACCACAAAAGTGCTGCTATAAATATTTTGGGTTTTTTATGGAGACTTTATTTTTGTCAATTTCTTTTGGGGTTTATTCCTAGTAATGGAATTTCTTGGTAGAAAGTGTATTTTCATTTGTCCTTCTGGAATTTCTTTTTCTGTTCTGTGTATTTTTAAATGTTGCATTGATAAACATTTTCTTTTCTTTCTTTTTTTTTTCCCTATTATTGTCACCTGCACATCAACTCCTCCATGTATCCTCATATAAAAGTCCTTCTATTATCTAGGGAATCATTCAATTTAAAGAGGAAAAGATTCTTCAAGAGAAAGTGATCAATAATGTCAAATACCTTAGAGAGGTCAAGAACGACAAATATTCAAAGAAGGTCATGAAAATTTGTAATTAAGAGATCGTTAATAACTTTGAAAAGTTCAATTTCACTATAATGGTGAGGTTAGAAGGCAGATTGAAGAGAGTTTAGAAGTGACAGGGAAAAAAAGCTCCTAGTACAGACAGCTTTCTCTGGCTTCTTATACTCACTATAGCAAGAGCTTAGCAAAACAAATCATCACAATGACCATGTCTATAAATATGGGTCCCATTCTGTATCTTTAGTTCATTATCTCTTTGTCAAGAGTTTGGAAACCTGGTTCTGTCTTAGTCTCAAGTCATAACTAGTCACTGCATTGACCAGAATTCTGGAGCCTTTCAGGGTTATTTTCCTTTATGTTGTGCTCATCATGTAAATTATTCTCATGTTTCTGCTCATTTCCTTTTTAATCAGTTCATGCATTTCTCCCCAGTTTTCACTGAATCTGATATGTTGGTCATTTATTATGGTATAAAAATTAATATTCTATTATGTTCATATATCATAATTTTTGCAACCATTCCTCAATTGATAGGTGTCTACTTTATTTCCAGTTTTTTGGGGGAGGGTTTAGTTTGTTTATTCAGTTATTTTAAAATTCCTAGTTTCCTTTTTTAAAATTATCATTATTTTTAGTTCTAAATTCTCTCCCTCCCACCACTTCCTTCCCTGCTTATCAAGAAGTCAAGAATGGTGCTCATTATACATATTAATTTATGCAAAATATATTTCCACATTAGCCATTTTGTGGGGGAGCCTCAGCAGGAAAAATAAAGAAGAAAAAAGTTTTTCATTTGGTACTTAGAGCCCATCTTTTCTCTCTCTGGAGTTGGATAGTATTTTTCATCATGAGTCCTTGGGAATTGTTTGAGTTACTAAGTCTCTCACAGCCAATCATCATTACAGTATTGCAATTCCTGTAGACAATATTCTCCACATTTCAACTTGTTTCACTTTGCATCAGTTCCTACAAATCTTCCCAGATTTTTTTTTTTAAACCATCTCTTTCTTCATTTCTTATATAGCACAATAGTTTTCCATCAATCAATATACTATAATTTGTTCAGCCAAATTGATGGGCAGCCCCTCAGTTTACAATTCTTTGCTATTACAAAAAGAACTTCTATAAATATTTTTGTACAAATGGGTTCTTTTCCTCTGATCTCTATGATATAGACCTGCTAGTGGTATTGCTGCTAAATTGTCTTCCAAAATGATTGGACTGATTCACAATTCCAACGACAGTGTGTTGGTATTCCTATTATTTTCCCATTATCTTCTCCAACATTTATCATTTTCCTTTTTTGTCATCTTAGCCAATCTGATAGGGATGAGGTGTTACTTCTTCAGTTCTTTGCAAATACAAAAGTGCTGCTATGATTATTTTTGTGCATATGGGGACTTTCCTTCTGTCTGATAATGGAATCTATATCAGATGGTATACACAGTTCAGTGACTTTCTGGACATAGTTCCAAATTTCTTTCTAAAGTCTTTGAACTAATTCACCTGCCCATCAGTATATGAATGCTTCTTTTCTCCTTCCCAACAATTACTATTTTTCTCTTTCTTCATCTTTGCTGATCTGATGAATCTGAGATGGAATCTCAAAACTGTTTTAGTTTGCATATCTTTTATTATTTGTAATTTGGAACATTTTTATGTGGTTGTTGATCACTTGTATTTCTTTCTTTTTTTTTTTTTTTTGAAAACTTCCAGTTCATATCCTTTGACTATCTACTAGAGAATCAGATTTTTATATATTCAGGAAACATTGGTACTTGTTTTTTCTACATCTTTCAGTCATCATCATGGCTAACATTTATATTTTGCTGAGTACTTTACATGGCTTGTCTCATTTGATTAATCACAGTCGTAAATGGCAAGGGTGTGGGCTACTGAAATACCATTTGTGGAAGCCTGCCTATTCTCTTCTAATATCCTAGTCAAGGAACTTCTCGATATGTGCAGAGATTATTGTCATAAAAATTTTACAAAGTAGAAATGATAAGTACATAAGGCAGTTATTGATATTATTTTGATTATCTTCTCTAAATAAACAGTAAGATCTGAGATTTTTTGGCTTGCCTTTGCTATCTTCCTCTCCTTCAACCTTCAATCTTTCCAGGTCCTAAAAATTTTGTTGCACAGGTCTTCTCTGTATATACTTGGTTTACACTGACTTCTCTTTCCTTTGTTTCCTTTTTTGGCATGTCTTCTTTTTCAAGAAGTACATTCCAGTATCTTAGCAAAGATATTAGAGTGGTTTGCCATTTCTTTCTTGCCAAAGGTCACACACTGTAGGAAGTTTCTGAGACTGGAATTGAACTAAGCCCAGCACTCTATCCATTGTGCTACTTAGCTGCATTGTGGATTTGATTAGGGAGGTGTTTTTACACCTCTCTTACCACTTTGCAGAAAGGATCCAGTTGAGATTATGTAGCAAAGTTGTAGTGGACCCAGTCAGCAAAGTTTTGAGTTTTTTCCCAGCTCCATTCAGCAGTACGTGAATAGAAGCTAAAACAAGATATGATGGGAGTATTCTAAGACTGGGTATAGTATAACAGGATAAGATAACAGTAGAGTGAAGAGGTAAGAGAGGAGGGTAGTGTATTATGTAAATGTGGCCCTTTGGTCTAGCTTGTTAAGAATTATTTTGGTTACTGCCTCTGTTAAGTAGCAGTCTTCCTAGTTTTTTTTTTTTTTTTTTTTTAATTAAAGCTTTTTATTTGTAAAACATAAGCATGGGTAATTTTTCAACAAACTCTGGTATAAATCCTACTTGGTCATAGTGTATTATCTTGGGGATGACTTTCTGTAATCTCATTGCTAATATTTTATTTAAGATTTTTGCATCAATATTCATTAGGGATATTGGTCTACAATTTTCTGTCTCTGTTTTCACCCTCCCTGGTTTAGCTATCAGCACCATATCTGTATCATAGAAGGAATTTGGTAGTACACCTTCTTTCCCTATTTTTCAAATAGTTTGTATAGTATTGGAATTAATTGTTCTTTGAATGTTTGGTAGAATTCACATGTAAATCCATCTGGCCCTGGAGATTTTTTCTTAGGGAGTTGATAGCTTGTTCTATTTCTTTTTCTAAAATGGAACTATTTAAATAATTTATTTCCTCTTCTGTTAACCTGGGCAATCTATATTTTTGTAGATATTCTTCCATTTCATTTAGATTATCAAATTTATTGGCATAAAGTTGGGCAAAGTAACTCCTGATTATTGCTCTAATTTCCTCTTCATTGGTGGAAAGATCTCCCTTATCATTTTTGAGACTAACGATTTGATTTTCCTCTTTCCTTTTTCTAATCAAATTAACTAAAGGCTTATCTATTTTGTTGGTTTTTTCATAAAACCAACTCTTAGTTTTACTTATTAATTCAATAATTTTCTTATTTTCAATTTTATTAATCTCCCCTTTTATTTTCAAATTTTCCAATTTGGTATTTAATTGAGGGTTTTTAATTTGTTCCTTTTCTAGCTTTTTTTATAGTAAGTTCAATTCATTGATCTTCTCTTTCTCTATTTTATGCAAGTAAGCATCTAGAGGTATAAAATTACCCCTTATAACCGCTTTAGCCCTGTCCCACAAATTTTGGTATGTTGTCTCATTATTGTTATTCTCCTGGATGAAATTATTGATTGTGTCTATGATTTGCTCTTTTACCCATTCCTTCTTAAGGATTAGATTATTTAATTTCCAATTAACTTTTGGTCTATTTTCTCCTGGCCTTATATTACATGTGATTTTTATTGCATCTTGATCTGAAAAAGATGCATTTACTATTTCTGCCTTTCTGCATTTGACTTTGAGGTTTATAGGTTATGACCTAACACATGGTCAGTTTTTGTATAAGTTCCATGAACCGCTGAGAAAAAAGTAAACTTTCTCCAAAGATCTATCATACCTAACTTTTGCAACATTTTGTTTACCTCCCTAACTTCTTTCTTATTTATTTTGTGGTTTGATTTATCTAAATCTGAGAGAGCAAGATTGAGATCCCCCACTAGTATAACTCCTACCTTTTTGCTATCTATAAATTTTATATAGGAGTGGCTTGTGTGCATTTGCCTAAGTCACTGGTAAAAATGTTGAACAGTATGAGGCCAAGAATTGATCTTTATGGAGTTCCAATAGAAATCTACCTTTAGCTTTAAACATAAATAAAATAATAATTTTTTGGTTTAGGATATTTAAGTAGTTATGAGTTAATCTTATTGCTTTCATCTAGCCCATATTCTTCCATCTTGCCCCAAAGGATATGATTAGAAAATTTGCAATGTGCCTTCCTGGCATCTACATATTCTCTCTTTCTCTTTCTCTCTCTTTCCCCTTTCCTCCCTATCTATATTTATAGCTAATATAATATACAGAAATAGATACATTTTCTGACCTGATAGTTTTGTAAGCCTGTCAATAAAGGAAATGAGCCAGTCTGATTTTTTTTTAATAAATCTAATGTTTCATGCTTAAAAATGCCTTTTCATTCATTCTTAATTTTAACTCTTTCCCTTTCAACATACTCACAAGCCATCCTTTTAGTAAATCATTATGGAATTTTGCCAGTAATTAAGGAAAAAAAACATTGATCTGTATTTCAAAGAGGAATTTATCCTCTTCCCTTCTTTTGGAAAATTGGGATATTCACCTCTTTCTAATTCTGCTTCATTTTTCTTGTTCTGTGTGTTCTTTCTAATCTCCACAGTGACATTTCTTTTTTCTTTTTTTTTTCTTTTTCTTTTTTTTTTTTGCTGAGGCATTTGGGGTTAAGTGACTTGCCCAAGGTCATACAGCCAGGAAGTGTTTAGTGTCTGAAGCCAGATTTGAACTCAGGCCTCCTGACTTCAGAGCTGGTTCTCTAATCACTGTGCCACCTAGCTGCCCCTATGTTGACCATTTTTGAAGAAACCATAAAAGATAGCAAATTAGAAGGATAGTGAGTAGCCCAGTAGACTCCCACAATTAAGTTATAATAAGGAAATTCAAGACAAAAATCATAGTTATTTTTCCAATCTAGTCTATCAGAAGAAACAGATAGAGGTCTGTAGACATTGAGGACAGTGCAGAGCCTTTTTGCCTTAGAAATAAATTGGTGTCTGTTAGTCTGTAGGGCAAGATGTTTTCCTAGATCCGGGAAGTACAGGATTGAAATTGTGCAGGACGAAGGAACAGGAACCACATGGCCTCAGAACTGGGTCACAGGTACAGTGTGAACTGAGAAAGGGGTCCTATGCCTGGGAGTGACTATGGCTGAAAACAAAGCCTAAGGTTTAAATACCTAAGGTTATGGTCCTACAAAAGGAACAGGATCTGAAGTGAGCCGAAGCTGTGTGGCTCCAACCCTGGAGTAGAATCTCAGATTTAGTCTCCCATCTCAGTTTAAGGTGTGTAACTAAGCAAGGTAAGGATTTTAAGCTGAGAATTCTACAGAAGGTTACTTCTGTTGCTCTGAACCCAAAGAGACTTCTCCCTAGCTGAAAGGGTTTGAATTAGCAGCAGTCTGTTGGAATTGCAACCAAGGGCAAACCTAGTGTTGGTTGCTCAGATCCAAACCAGGGCAGAAGCAGCAATGGAAACAGACAACGGAAAGCAGCAATCAGACCTCTCTCTATAAGAGCACTTTGGGTCCTCCAAAAGGTCTATTTTAGATCTACTTCAGATTCCTACCCTGAATTGTCCTTTAAATTTGTGAGGAATGCATCATCCAGTTCCCAGAAAAAGCAGAATCAGAACTCAAGGGAATACAAGACGGGGCCAAGCAAGATCCAGGCATGTTTCTCAAGAGCCTGCCCCTAACACAAAGTCCTAATTCAGGAAGTACGGCTGAAAGAAGTAGTAAATAAAAACATTCCCCCAGCATAAAGAGTTTATGGTGGCAGGAATACCTTAGACAATTCTAAAAGAGGAGGATAATTCCAAAACATCTAGCAAAACCTCAGATTGGAAGGAAAATGAGAATTTTGAAAGAAACACTTAGAAGGAGAATTAATAGTTTAGTTAAAAAGTTAAAAAAAAAAAAAAGCCTTGTTCAAGTAACAGAGTCTTTGAAAAGTAGACTGGACTAAACAAAATACCATGACTCTTTAAAACAATAAGAAATATTAAAACAAAGTCAACTGGGTAGGGAATAAAAAATATTTAATATTTTTTAAACTGACTTGCATTACTTGAAAGTAATGACCAAATAAAGAAACATGGACATCATATTTCAAGACGTGAGAAAAATAAAAAAGCTGCCCAGATCCATTAGAACCAAAGGGTAAAGTGATAATCAATTCTGCTGTGATGCTTATTTTGAAAACATGAATTTGTTCTAATGCCATTGCTATAGGGAACAATTTGAGAATAATGCAAATGAGGTGGTTTTGACCACAAGCAATAGTGATAACACAGAAAATTATACCACTACACACTAACTCAAAAGCTGCATTCTTTCCATCTCCTACTTTCACCTGTAGATTTTACTTCAGGTCTTTTTCGGGGCAAAGTGTGTTATTGTCTATCTTCTGGTGCAGGAGGAGTCATGGGTAGAAGAGGTCAGGAACATACTTGGGCTGCCACTCTCCCAGTTTTCTTGCCCTTAGCCATGGTCTACCATGCTGGGGACTGAAGTACAAGCTGAACAGCAGCTGGAAGCCTTACATGCTGCCACTGTTTATTGTAATATTTCTGTATTTCTTCACCATTTAACATGCAAACTCTGCTACCATTTTTTAAAATTCTTAGCTTTTTTTGTCACCAATGAAGTTTTTGAGTGTTATACCTCTAGCCCTATTATTCCCATAAGCCCTGTGGGTTGTTTTTTGTTGTTGTTGTTGTTTGTTTTGCTCAGGCAATTGGGGTTAAGTGACTTGCCCAAGGTCACACAGCTAGGACGTGTTAAGTGTATGAGGCCAGATTTGAACTTAGATCTGACTTCAGGGTTGGTGCAATACCCACTGGGCCCCGAGCCCTGTAGTTTTTACTGCAAGATTTTGCACAGTGTGATGATTTTTAAAAACACATATATTGCATTAATAGAACTAATTAATAGAACTAATTGCAATAGAAAGAATCTTCTGGTTACCTCATGAAAGAAACCCCAAAATTAAAATTTTGAATAATGTCATAATTGAAATTCAAAGCTTCCAGGTCAAAGGAAAAAATGCTGAAATCTTCCATAAGGAAAGAATTCAAGTGCAAAGCAACCATACTCAGGATCACATCAAATTTGCCAAATTCCATTTTAAAGGAATAGGGATCTTGAAATATGATTTTCTAAAATGCAGAAGATAGAGGTTTACAATCAAGGGTAAATTACCCAGCAAAACTTTATGATCCTATGGAAGAAAAAAATGGATCTTAAATGAAATAGAGAACTTCTAAGCATTATAAAGGCCATAGCTTAGAATCTTTGAAATATAAACATAGAAATCAAGAGAAACATACAGAGAAACTAAAAGAGAGTGATGATAGAAGTGTTCCCCTCAAAGCCCAAAAGTTATCAGGGGTCACAAGAGGAATTAAATAAGACAGAGGGCTTGCAATGAAAGAAATGCAACGGGGAAGGAAGGTATCATCTCCCATAGTTAGGATGTACCAATAGTAGAAGACTACAAACAAGGAGAAAGGGGTAGACACTCAAACTTCACTTTTATCTGCAAGGATCAAAGGAGTACAAAATACATATACATATATACAATTCAGACCCACATCTCAATCAACAGGAAAAGAGGAGGAATTGGAGAGAGAGAAGATAGGGGAAGAAAAAAGTGGGTAGATTCAGGAAGGGATCTAAACTAAGAGATCAGATCATGAAGAGGAAGGAATGAAAGAGACGAGGGAGGGAGGAATGGAAGAAGGGAACTTGTGATTGGGTTCTTGGTGAGGGAATGAGAGTAACGATAGTAGAGCAGAAGCAGCTTTCGTCAAGTATAATGTATACTTTTTTTCACCACCCTCTATAAATGGGGCAAGTAGCAGAGAGGAAAAAATGTAAGAGAATAGAATAGAGAAAAATACATGACAATATGAATGGAATTAATTCACCCATCAAAATGGAAAAGGATGGAATGGATTAAAAGCAGAATATAATAATATGTTTATGAAAACACTTGAAACGTTAAGATTTATACAGAGTTAAAATAAGGAATTGAGTAAAAACTAGTATGCTTCAGCTAAACTCAACTTTATTTTTTGTTCAATCTTTCCCAAAGATTCCCAAAGATTAATTTAGAATAGAGAAGAGAAACAGAGAAAGAGCCGAGTTCTGCCTCTTCTCCATTGTCCATTACTATTGTTCTCTTCTTTCAGATAAATAGTACTAGCCCATTTTTGACATTCTTGCTCTAATAAGTACCTTTTTATCATTGCTTCATTTGTTTTTAATTTCAATCTTCCTTTGAAGTTACCTGCCTTTGCTTTTATCTCCTCTGTGGGTTTTTTAAAAAAAACATGTTCAAATCTGACCTCTTACACTTAACACATCCTAGCTATGTGACCCTGGGCAAGTCACTTAACCCCAATTGCCTAGCCAAAAAAAAAAAGATGGTTTAGAATTGCTATTTTGGAGTTTACTTGCAGTCTAATAGGAAGATAAGATTCATACCCAGATAGCTATAACATACCCCCCCCCCAAATGACATGGGGAAGTATAAAAAAAAAGCACTGAGAGGAGGATTGTTCTCCTGATATAGTAAAAATGTTCCTATTTAAAATTAGGAGACTTACCTAGGCTTGAAGTGAATCCCTTGCTAGTTCTGTAATCTTAAGCAAATCACTTTTCATTTCTGAACCTCTTTTCGTATCTGTAAAATGGAGAGATAGTTCTTGAACTCCCAATTTCAAAGGGATGGTTTTTTTTGTTTTTTGTTTTTGGGTTTTTTTTTTGGGTTTTTTTGTTTTGTTTTTGCTTTTTTTGCTGAGGCAATTGGGATTAAGTGACTTGCCCAGGGTCACACAGCTAGGGAATGTTAACTGTCTGAGACCAAATTTGAACTCAGGTCCTCCTGACTTCAGGGCTGGTGCTCTAACCACTGCGCCACCTTGCTGCCCCCAAAGGGATGTTTTGAGGATGGAATTTGATAATAGGCACAAGATCCTTTATAAACAAAAAGTATTATCAAAAAGTGATCATGAGTATGTGTTCCACATTGCTGTGACATTCCTCTCCCTCTCACTGTCCCCTTCCCCCAGTTGTCATTCTTGAATGACCAGCTTAAGTTACAGACTATATTTTTAGAGCTTTCTTCTATAGAATCTATTTTGTTATTTGGGATTGAGGCAGATTTTATTACCATTTTATTCTGTTTTTAAAAAGCTGAGTAAGAGACACCCCTGAGACTGATATGTTAATTTACTTTTATAGCATTTTCTTCTCTATTCTGGCCTTCCCTTCAGTTTGTGATTACACAGACCTAATTGATGTTTTGTTCTAGATTAGTGGAGATCATATATCATAACCTTCAGGGAACACAGCTACCTTGGCCAGATTAGTGGTGTCTAGAGCACACTTGTATTTTTGAAAGTTATTGCCAAGTCATAGAATCCTTGAATGCCAGGCCATTGAATCATTAAATATCAAAGATAGAAGGGAACTTAGCTATCATATAATCCAAGCTTTTCATTTTATAGTTGAGAAAACTAGGACTCAGAATTACTTGCCCAAGGTCACAAATTGAGTTAGTGACAGAGCCTAGACTCTAAATAAAGTAATATGACCCTCAGTCTTTTTCTCTCTCACTTTATCAGATGTTTCCTGTGCCATTAGAACATACCTCACACCCTATATCAGAATTAAATTCATATAGTGCAGGCCAGCAAATCCCTTCCTTAAGTGTGTTTTTGAATTTAACCTTAATGTTGCATTGCCTAATTATATAATTCCTTAGCAAAACTTTTTTGGGGGGGAGAGAGGTTCACCAGTTAAGAAATTTTCACTGCTAATAAATATATCAAGCATTTTTTTGAATCTGTGAAGTTTGTGCATAAGTGAATAAATAGAAAATTAAATCAGACATTTTGGATATAAGCTTTCTTCTGTGGCCTTTAGGCATAAAAAGATAAAAAGGGCAACTGACATTTCCAAGCAAAAGAAAAATTCAAATGTGGAAACAAATGATCTCATGTTTTAACATGACATGGACAGAAATTGAACAATGAATTAAAAATGTCATGTATGTAATACTTTCTGGCTACAAAATGATTTGTGTACATTATCTAATTTGATTGTCACAACAACTTTGAATTAAGTATTGTTAGACTTGTTTTATAGAAGAGGCTAAAGTGAGACCCAGGTAGCTCAAAACAAGGTAAGATAGGGACCAAGACAGTAGGTTTCTCCACTATCATCCCAGTGCTCTTGCCTGGACATTTCTCCATAATTTGTAGTACATTTTAATACTCTTGCTAGATTGTAAACTCATTGTGGGGGCAGGTGCCATCCCTTATCTTGCTCTTTGTCTTCAGTTGCACCCAGTTCAAGGCTTTACGATATCATATGTGTTCAGGAAATGTTTGTTAAATGAATTTGAATTTTTTTTAAAAAAATGGAGCTTTTGGTGCTAACTACTAAAAAGAACTGGTGTGTGCCAGCTTGGTGGTAGCCACACCCTTTCTGCTGCAATGTACACATGCAAAGACTGATTATTCAGGGGTTTCTATTAATAGTTCTCTCAACAGCTTTTATAAAAGGTTTTTTTTTTATTAATAAAAGGACCTGATTCATGCTCACTGCTGTTCCTTTGGATAGTAGAACCAAATTCGATAAAGATTAATTATTCTACAGTAAAAGTCTGTACATTTGAGTGAATATTTTTCTTGAGTTTGAAGTTAAATTTCAGTCTAGACTAAGGAAAATTTAAGCTTCAACCCTTATCACATGGTTAAGGAAAGTTAGATACTGGTGATATTTCTTTTTTGTTTGTTTGTTTGTCTGCTCTAAAGATTTTTCATTAACAGTTTCCCTGTGACTCACTTGCAACTAATAAATTGTTAAATAACTTAATTTTTAACTTTGTATAAAAGGCACGCTGGGGCAGTGGGAAGAGCAGAGTGGAGCTCTCATTCAGAAAACTTATGTTCTAGTTTTGTCACTAACTCACTGTGTGTGGCTCTGGCAAGCTACTCCCTTCTCTGATCCTCTTTCCTTACATGTAAAGTGAAGTTAATATGAAGTATCCTCTAATGTGCCTTCTAACTATAACATTTGGAGTTCTAAGCTTTGGTGTTCCCAAATACTCTGTATTTGATGGTCTCCATTCTCAGGGTCAGCTTAACTCTAGAATTCTGTGATTCTGTGGTGTAAAACATTAGGTTTCAAAGAGGTTTTCTAGTATTTCATATTTGATGATTAGGCGTGGGTTTTGTGAGCAGTTTTGGTGACATTTACATTAGAACCTGATCTGTGACAATTGTTTTATGAAATAAAATCTGCCCTAAAACCTAAAAATCTTGTAGAAGTGGGAATTTGTTGGTTTTGTTTTGAGACTGAGAAGAATGGCTTTTGTTCCAAAGAAAATGAATGAATTTCTATATGATCAGAATGTATGATGCTATATACTGTTACATTTTCTTAGTAAAAAATAATCCAAATTGATGGGAAATATTGGAAATAAGGATTTGTATTTTCCTTTGCCTATATTTTCTGTTTCCTTTGTTAATAGTATCTTAGTAAATCCTTCTACACAGAGAAGCTTTTAAATGGTAATATTTTTATTTGTGAAAGAAAAATTTGCAAACTTGATCTTTATTTTATTTTATTTTATTTTTTATTAAAACTTTTTATTTGCAAAACATATGTATGAGTAATTCTTCAACACTGACCCTTACAAAGTTTTCCGTTACAAATTTTTCCCCCCCAGTCCCTTCCCCTCTCCTAGATGGCAGGAAATCCACTACATGTTAATTATATTAAAATGCTTGGCAAATCGCAAATATGTATACATATTTCCACACATCATTGCTGTACAAGAAAAATCGTATTTACAAGAAAGAAAAATCAGAGAAAGGAAACACAATGCAAGCAAACATGAATAGAGAGCATGAAAATGTAGTTAATTTGATCAGAAAAAGGAAAGAGGAAAATCAAATTGTTAGTCTCAAAAATGAGAAGGGAGAACGTTCCTCCAATGAAGAGGAAATTAGAGTAATAATTAGGAGTTTCTTTGCCCAACTTTATGCCAATAAATTTCATAATCTAAATGAAATGGAGGAATATCTACAAAAATATAGATTGCCCAGGTTAACAGAAGAGGAAATAAATTATTTAAATAGCCCCATTTTAGAAAAAGAAATAGAACAAGCTATTAATCAACTCCCTAAGAAAAAATCTCCAGGGCCAGATGGTTTTACATGTGAATTCTACCAATCATTCAAAGAACAATTAATTCCAATACTATACAAACTATTTGAAAAAATAGGGACAGAAGGTATACTACCAAATTCCTTCTATGAGACCGATATGGTGCTGATAGCTAAACCAGGTAGGGTGAAAACAGAGAAAGAAAACTATAGACCCATTTCTCTAATGAATATTGATGCAAAAATTTTAAATAAGATTTTAGCAACAAGATTACAGAAAGTTATCTCCAGGATAACACATCTTGACCAAGTAGGATTTATACCAGGAATGCAGGGCTGGTTCAATATCAGGAAAGCTATCAGCATAATCAATTATATCGATAACCAAACTAACCAAAACCATATGATTATCTCAATAGATGCAGAAAAAGCCTTTGATAAAATCCAATACCCATTCCTATTAAAAACACTAGAGAGTATAGGAATAAATGGGGTTTTCCTTAAAATGATTAGTAGCATCTACTTAAAACCCTCAGCAAGCATCATATGTAATGGAGACAAACTAGAACCATTCCCAGTAAGATCAGGAGTGAAACAAGGCTGCCCACTGTCACCATTACTATTTAATATTGTATTAGAAATGTTAGCTTTGGCAGTAAGAGAAGAAAAAGAGATTAAAGGAATTAGAGTAGGTAATGAAAAAACCAAATTATCACTCTTTGAAGATGACATGATGGTATACTTAGAGAACCCTAGAGACTCAACTAAAAAACTACTGGAAACAATTCACAACTTTAGTAAAGTTGCAGGATTCAAAATAAATCCACATAAATCATCAGCATTCTTATATATTGCTAACAAAGTTCAGCAGCAAGAGATAGAAAAAGAATTCCATTCAGAATAACAGATGATAGCATAAAATATTTGGGAATCTATTTGCCAGGAGAATATCAGAAACTATACGAACTAAACTACAAAATACTTTCCACACAAATAAAATCAGACCTAGTCAATTGGAAAAACATTAAGTGCTCATGGGTAGGCCGAGCAAATATAATAAAAATGGCAATACTACCCAAACTAATTTATTTAGCGCCATACCAATCAAACTCCCAAGAAATTATTTTACAGACCTAGAAAAAATAGTAGCAAAGTTCATTTGGAAGAACAAGAGGTCAAGGATTTCAAGGGAATTAATGAAAAAAAAAGACAGATGAAGGTGGCCTTGCTGTACCAGATCTAAAACTATCATAAAGCAGCAGTCATCAAAACCATTTGGTACTGGCTGAGAAATAGAGCAGTTGATCAGTGGCATAGGATAGGATATCAGGACAAGCTAGGTAATAACGTTAGCAATTTAGTGTTTGATAAACCCAAAGACCCCAGCTTTTGGGATAAGTACTCACTATTCGGCAAAAACTGCTGGGAAAATTGGAAACTAGTGTGGAAGAAATTAAGGCTGGACCCACACCTAACACCGCACACCGAGATAAGATCTAAATGGGTTCATGATCTAGATATAAAGAGTGATATTATAACCAAATTAGAGGAACATAGGATAGTTTACCTCTCAGACCTGTGGAGATGGAATAAATTTATGTCCAAGGAATATCTGGAACTCTTAGTTGAACACCAGATAGATAATTTTGATTATATTAAGTTAAAAAGTTTCTGTACAAACAGAACTAATGCAGACAAGATTAGGAGGGAAGCATCAAATTGGGAAATCATCTTTACATTTAAGGGTTCTGATAAAGGTCTCATCTCTAAGATATATAGAGAATTGTCTCATATTTATAAGAATTCAAGCCATTCTCCAGTTGGTAAATGGTCAAAGGATATGAACAGACAATTGTCAGATGAGGAAATTAAAACTATTTATAATCATATGAAAAGGTGCTCCAAATCACTATTGATCAGAGAAATGCAAATTAAAACAACTCTAAGGTACCACTACACACCTGTCAGATTGGCTAAAATGACAGGAAAAGATAACAATTTTTTTTTTCCAATTTGAAATCTAATAGATGACAGTAAGAGCTGAGGAGAGAGACTAAGTTTTTATATATATGCATTAAAATGATAATTAAACCTGTGGCATCAAAAAAGTTACCAAGTGAGAAAATATAAAGAAGAAAAGAGGACCCAGGAGAGATCATGGAAATATACCCACAATTAGGGTTATGTGATATGATATAAGTCCAGTAAGACTGAGGAGTGGTCAAAACAAGTAGGAGGAGAGTCAAGAGGGAGTAGTATCATCAAAAGTGTTGTATTTGGTGTTAGGCAAGAATTCAAATTGACAGCAAAACATTAGGTTAAAATTTTCCAGAAAAAAGAGATTCAGGTATTAAGCATTGAGAAATATCCATCAGTGTCAGAGGAGAAACAAGATCCAGGGAAATAAATTTCATACTTTGTAAAAATTGAAATATAAATCACACTTATAAGAATACTAATATGTTTTAGCACTTAAAACTGTACCAGTTAGATTGATATAAAAGATCTTGAGTATAGATCTTGACCATACATTCTGCTTTTCTATTTATTATTTAGAAACATGAACTGCTTTAGTTGTCCTGGCCTAATGTCCTGTATAGGCAATAGTTCATGAAAATCAGAGAGTGTCAGAGGTTGATGGAATCATAAGCTCATCTCCCATTTTATAATAAGAAAATTTAGGGTCAGAGTGAAAAGAAATGTTTATAGGAAGCTAGGCTGAACAAAAATTAAGAAATTCATAGATAACTGCAAAGTTTCGTTCAATCTGTAGTATCATCCTTCATTTATACCTAGCCTTTCCCCCCAAAAAAACTGATAAATAGCTTAAGTAAATGGAATTTTGTCTCCTACAATATTATTATCTACTATAACTTGAATGTTTTAATGAACACTTAAGTAGTCAGGAGATAGAGAAGGAATAGGGAGAATTACAGGGCAATCTCTAAATTGAGTATTTTCTCAATGAATTGGCTCTAGTGTTTGAGGGCTTCCCTTTCAACAGCTAGATGAGGTGTATGGCACATAGGACTTAAATAGAAAACTTAGGGTCAAGTCTTGATTTTCCCACTTACTAGTTGTGTGGGCAAGTTATTAACTCCTATTTTACTGATGAAGATGAACCACTAACCTCACAGAGTAATTGTGAAGGTTTCATATAAATTATAAAACCCTATAGCCTGAATATTTTAAATTATTTTTTATTATAAAATGTAATAGTCATAAAAAGAAATATTTTATATAGAAAAAACAAAATATTTAGATATGAAACTATGGACTTCGGTAATGTACGATTTATTTTTTAGAATTTCATATTAAATTTAACAAAATAGTAATAAAATTTTCATTTGCATCCCCCTCTGAACTCTTAGAAATTTTTAAATAGATTTTTAATATCTTTTGCTTTTATAGTGCTAAAGTTTCTTCTTATATCCCTTCCCTTTCCCCTTCTACAGAACAATCCCTTATGAAAGAATTTTTGTAATAAAAAAGGAAGAGGTAAAAATAATTCAGGAAACCCAATCAGTATGTCAACATATTAAAGAATTAAATATAATGTTCCACTCCTGAGGATTTCTACCTCTGCACATAAGTGAGAATTGCTTCTCTTGCTTCTACAGATTGTCAGACAGATTTAGATTGCCTTGCATCTTGAATCATTACTTCAGGGTTTTGAGCAATAAGGAACTAAGTGATGGCATCATCACAACAATTATTCATATTTCTATGATATTTTATCATTTATTTATTGGTTTTTCATTTTTTTAAAGCTTTTTATTTTCAAAACATGCATAGTTTTCAACATTCACCCTTGCAAAACCTTGTGTTCCAAATTTTTCTCCCTTTCCTTTCCCCTCCCCCCTCCCCTAGATTACAAGTAATTCAATATATATTAAATATGTATAATTCTTCTATACATATTTCCACAATTACCATGCTGCACAAGAAAAATCAGATCCAAAAGGAAAAAAATGAGAAAGAAAAAAAAATGGAAACAAGAAGAAGAAAAGTGAAAATACTATGTTGTGGTCCACACTTCAGTTCCCACATTATTCTCTCTGGGTACAGATGGCTCTCTCCATCACAAGACCATTAGAACTGGTCTGAATCATCTCATTATTGAAAAGAGCCATGTCCATCAGAATTGATCATCATATGTTGTTGTTGCTGTGAACAATGATCTCCTGGTTCTGCTCATTTCATTCAGCATCAGTTCATGCAAGTCTCTCCAGGCCTCTCTGAAATCATCCTATCCTGCTGGTCGTTTCTTATAGAACAATAATATTCCATAACATTCATATACCATAACTTATTCAGCCATTCTCCAATTGATGGGCATCCACTCAGTTTCCAGTTCCTTGCCACTACAAAAAGGGCTGCCACAAATATTTTTGCGCATATGGGTCCTTTTCCCTTTTTTATGATCTCTTTGGGTTATAGGCCCAGTAGAAACACTGCTGGGTTAAAGTTTGATAGCCGTTTGAGCATAGTTCCATATTGTTTTTCAGAATGGTTGGATCAGTTCACAACTTCACCAACAATGTGTTAGTGTTCTATTTGATATACCTATGAGAACACCAGGGCCCAGAGAGTGAAAATTACTTGCCCACAGTAATACAGCTAGTAAATAGGGTGACTCAAAACTTAATTCTTCTTATTCTTGGTAGTAAAAATATTTGTTCAAGGAATAAATAATATAGAAGATGACACAAGAGGTATCAATAGCTCCACAGAAAAGAAAAGTTGTTTTCTGAATATGATACAGGAGTAGATAAGAAGAAGCAACTTTCCAATCCCAGAAATGGAAGGGACATGGCAGGAAAAAACAAGGAAGGCATAGTTTCTAATAACGTGATGAGTCCTTTCTCTGACTCTGAGTTCTGTCTCCCAAAAGGCATGAGATTAATTAAACAAGTTATAGTACCGCAGAAGGTGATAGGATTTGCTATAATATTATAGACTTCAGAGCCATAAAGGACCTCAGGATCTAGTTCTGCAGTTATCAAAGTGTGGTCCAAGGGTTTCTGATGATCTCGATTTCAAGGTGGTCTCTTGTGTCAAAACCATCTTAATAATTCTCAGAACTTATTTGCTATTAAAATATCCCTTTCCTTTCCAATTATATACCTATTTGAGGTTTTATTTCATATATTTCAACCAAAACAATATTTCATAACAGATTGAATGAATAAGCAAATATGAGAATCCAACTCTTTATTATAAAACGAAACATTAAAAAATGTACACAAATCTGTAAAACCACCATGTTATGTCACTGATTTTTTTTAATTTTGAAAAATAGTTATTTTTCATTTAAAATGTTATCTAGGTTAACATATGATTAGTATTATTAGTATTTTATTATCATTCATTAATATTAATCATTATTATATATACTTATGTTATATGTAATAATTATAATATATTATTAATGAGCTAGTATATTATTATACATACTTATTACATTATATATAGTAATTATATTGTTATTTATAAATGAGTTTATAAATTTAATTCTTATAATTTCTAACATAGTAAATATCAGAAGGTAAAACTTACATAGTAAGTTCTTTAAGGTACTGAATAATTTTTAAGCATTGTAATAGATTCCTGGGACCAAAAAGTTTGAGTACTGCTGATCAAATCTAACTCTCATTTCACACATGAGGAAAAGTGAGCCCAAAGGGATGACCTGAGCTTCCCAAATTCACTTAGATATTAAAGTAGCAGAACCAGATTTGAACCAAAACCCTCTGACTCCAAATCTGGTGTCTCTTTCATTCAACATATTGTCCAACTTTGTATGATCCCACAAAATAATTTGCTTTCTTTTCTCTTCTTTTCTTCGTTTTTAGGAAGAGATGAAACTATGCAGCCTGCAAAGCCATCTTTCCTGGAATATTTTGAACAGAAAGAAAAAGAGAATCAGGTCAACAGCTTTGGCAAAAATGCCCCAGGACCATTGAAAAATTCTTCAGATTGGAAAGTACCACAAGATGGAGACTATGAATTTGTAAGTAAGATTGGCATTTACAAGGACGATTCTGGCTTCTAATGTTATATGAAATGTTCCATATCCAAAATGATCTACAGAGCCAGAAGCTTTCTAATCATTTTCCATTAGCCATTGCTCTATACTTTCTCTAGTACTACTAGCAGCTTCTAACGTGCCCTCCTAAGTTTTGTATTATGACATTTATTGACATTTCAGTTTACTCTGCTTTCTTTATATTGTGAGGTTTTTGCGCTTCAAAAATCCTTCACTCATAATAGTACTTCCAAGCCCAGCTTGAAATTTAGAATGGTAAAATAACCAGTCAGCTGCCAAGTGAAGCTACTCTGGCTATAATTTTCTGTGAGGGGATGAGATTTAACACTCAAAACTTAGAGAAGAGGTGGAATGAAACTCTTTTAGTAACAGTTCTTTTCATTTTAGCTTTTTTGAGAATTTCATTAGAAGAAGAAAGAATTAATATTTCAAAGTTTCTTGTGGAAACAGCATATCATGACGATGTCACAGTCCTCTCTTGTAGTTCTGGTGCTTTGCCTTAGCCAGGTATTCAGTCAAAATACCTGTCTAGTGAGTAATGTAAAGATATCAAAAAAACACTAAGAGCTATCATACTCTCTCTCCATATTCTTCATCTCTAAAAGTTGTTTTTGGAAGATGATAGGAATAGGGGAGCAACTTATGAAGGAGATCCTAGAAATAGGGAAGAAGGATCCATGGGAGAGAAGCAGGAAAGTGTGATGTCCTGTCTTGTAAAAAACCAAATACAATCTGGTAGAGTGTGGTTAGGTGCTCACGTGTCTTGGGTTGTTGTAGAGGGGCTTCCTACCCTTTCAAACTCTGAGGTTTTGTAATTTACATGGTACCTTTTCTAACCATAGACTCAGTTGATGTTAGGGAATGAAGGATGAGTAATAAAATCAGGGTTGAGAATAGGCTATAAAAATCTATGTTCCTTTTCTGTGCCTTTTTTTTTTTAATTTTATTTTATTTGCATAACATATGTATGGGTAATTCTTCAACATTAACCCTTACATAGCTTTCTGTTACAAATTTTTCCCACCAACTCCCCACCCCTCCCCTAGATGGCAGAATATCACTATATGTTAATTATGTTAAAATACTTGGCAAATCGAATATATGTATACATATTTCCAAACTTAACATTGTTGTGCAAGAAAAATCATATCTACACAAAAGACATAGTAGATAATGGAAACACAATGTAAGCAAACATCAGTGAAGAGTATGAGAATGTTATGTTGTGGTCCATATTTCACATCCCTCTCTCTGGGTGTATATGACTATCTTCATCGCAGAACAACTGGTTTGAATCACATCATTGTTGAAGAGAACCATGTCCATCAAAATTGATCATCGTATAGTCTTGTTGCTGTGTATAATGTTCTCCTGGTTCTGCTGATTTCACTCAGCATCAGTTCATGCAAGTCTCTCCA
>JAJPUD010018552.1:0-28464 GCA_023553655.1 Myrmecobius fasciatus | reverse complement strand
GAGGACAAACTCATCCGCCAACAGATCGACTACAAAATGCTGGTGAGGGCTTCCCGGCCGCGTGGAAGGGGAGCGAGCCCAGACCCCAAGTCTGCCGGGGGGACTGTGGGTGAGGGTGGGAGAGAAAGGGGCAATAGAAGCAAAGGTACCATCTTGGGCTAGTGCCCAAAGGAAGGCTGAGCCCCCTCCTCCTCCCCAGACCCTGCACTGTGTGTGCCCTGAGAGTGAGGGCAACGTCGAGGTCCCCGTGAAAGTCCTCAACTGTGATACCATCACGCAAGCCAAGGACAAGCTGCTGGACACCGTGTACAAGGGCATCCCCTACTCCCAGCGCCCCAAGGCGGACGACATGGACTTAGGTAGCTGCGGGCAAGGCTGGAGCTGGCTCTCCTTGGCAGCCACCGCCCCCCTCCACGACCTCCCAATCAGGCCCACACAGAGAGCCCCAAAGTGAAAACCAGCCAGAGCGGGCAGACGGTGGGCCTGAACTCAGGAAGTTCCATCTAGCCTCAGGCACTCACCAGCTGTGTCATCCTGGGCAAGTCATTTAGCCTCTGCCTCAGTTTCTTCCTCTGTAAAATGGAGGTCATCATAAGACCACCTCCCTCCCAGGGCCTTGGTGAGAATCCTCTAAGGTGACATTTGTAAAATGCTTAGCATGAGGCCTGGTGCGTAGTGGGCACCAGATTAACGTTCACCATGACGGTGATTCTCATTAGCTGTGCCGTTGTGTGATAGCTCACTGTGCGCTCACGTTTCCTCATCTGGCAAACACATTTGGGATGCTGGCCTTCCCTCCTCAGACTTGGGTGTGTCCCTGGCTCAGGGGTCAAGCTCTCTGTGTCCTCCATCCCCCTAGAATGGCGGCAGGGCCACGTGACCCGGATCATTCTGCAGGACGAGGATGTTACCACCAAGATTGAGTGTGACTGGAAGAGACTCAACTCCTTGGCGCATTACCAGGTAGGGACGGCTTCTCGCTGCTTGACTTCGTGTTGCCGTCAGTTCTGGCACCTCCCTTTGCCTGGACCCCCTGCCCCAACCTTTCTGACCCCAATTGCCTCTTCTCCTCTGTTAGAAGGGTCAGAAGAACTGGGTTCAGATCCCACTTCTACTCCTTACGGCTTGTACGTGAGCTTGGGCAAGCCACTTGCCTTTCCTGGGCCTCAGTTCACTCTTGTGTAAAAGGATGGGGTCAAACCAGGTGGCCCCTTAGAGTCCTTCCGGCTCCAGGTCTGTGATCCTTCCTCCCGCACTCCTTCCTCAGGTGACAGATGGCTCTTCGGTCGCGCTGGTGCCCAAGCAAGTATCTGCCTACAACATTGCCAACTCCTTTACCTTCACCCGATCCCTCAGCCGCTATGGTGAGCAGGGGCTGCCACGAAGGGGGAAGATAGGAGAAACGGGCAGAGGGGGAGAAAGGAAGAGAGGGAGGGAGGGAGGGAGAGAGAGAGAGAGAGAGAAGGAAAGTGAGAGGGAGAAAAAGAGAGAGGGACAGAAGGAAGGAGAAAGACAAAGAGGAAGAGAGAGAGAGAGAGACAAAGGGGGATGAGAAAAAGAGAGAAAGACAGAGAGGGGGAGAGAGGGAAAGCAGGAAAAGCAGGAAAGATTGTGAGATTGATTGTGCAAAGCTGTGTCCCAAATGGGGCCGAGAGCCCGGAACAGGAAGAGTCCCCTGGGACCTGGCGCGTCCTTGGGGAAGGTCAGAGCCACGCTGTGCCTGCCTCTGTGCCCCTCTCAGATACAGGCCTGGCCTCTAGAGGGACCGTGGCCACAGGTCTGCAGACATGGCGATGGATCGCTTTTGCTTTTTCCTCCTTGAGACAAAGCATAGCACGTGGCCTGAAAGCTTTAATAGCTCAAAACTGACTTAAAATTTGGGGGACCCCTCAGATTTGGAGAGGAAATTGATGTCTCTGTTGGCATAAATGTGTTTCCCCGGGAAGGGTGGCATCGGGGCCCCTCGGAAGGCTCATGTGGCCTGCTCACAAGCACTCAGTACCCTCCTGTGCCCTTCCCGGAGTGGCATTGGGGCCTCTCAGAGGGGTCATGTGGCCTGCTCACAAGCACTCAGTACCCCCCTGTGCCTTCTCCCCTTACAGAAAGCCTACTCCGCACCTCCAGTAGTCCAGACAGTCTCCGTTCTCGGGCACCCATGATCACACCTGATCAGGAGACAGGCACAAAGCTGTGGCATCTGGTCAAAAACCATGACCACGCTGACCATAGGGAGGGTGACCGAGGCAGCAAGATGGTATCTGAGATCTACCTGACCCGCCTGTTGGCAACCAAGGTCAGTCCCCACTGCCTGGAGGTGGGGAGGGACACTGGGCAGACTTGAGTTATGCTCCATAGGTTCCTTGGCTTTCTCCTGCCCATGGTACCCATTGGTGGCTCAGGAGCCTCAGCTGCCATAATGTGTCCCAGTACTTGGACACCCTGGTCCAATCTGTCCCTAGGCCTCAGACTGAAGCCATCCCCCAGTTAAGCTGTTGGCCCCAGACAGTCTCCCAGAGGCTCAGAAATGGTACCATCGTGTCTCTGCGAGGGCGTTTAGAGCGCCACCTTGTGAGTGACCCTGGCAGTTTAATCTCGGCACATTTGATCTTCTCACTGGTCATTTCATCTAAAGCCCCGGCCCTCGATGCTGGTCTGCTTCCAGCCTGTCATCCGCAGCTCTATCGTGTCTTGGGCCTCTGTGGGCGGCACTTGGTGTTCAGGGCTCCCCTCGTCAGTAATACCGGACAAAAATAGCGGCAGGGAGGGAGAGCAGTGGCCGGGATCCACCTTCTGTTTGCGCCCGGACGAGCCCCCTCCCCTATTTAGGCCTTTGTTTCCTCCTGTGAAACAGAAGTGCTCTGGAGGAGATGGTTAAGGTCCCTCCCAGCTCTTCACCAGGGTACGTAGCCTGCACTGTTCTCCCCAGGGTACCCTGCAGAAGTTTGTGGACGATCTCTTCGAGACGGTGTTCAGCACTGCCCATCGGGGCTCGGCCCTGCCTCTCGCCATCAAGTACATGTTCGACTTCCTGGATGAGCAGGCGGACCGTCAGCAGATCGCTGACCCTGATGTGCGACACACCTGGAAAAGCAATTGGTACCCGCCTGTCCTGCAAGCCCTACTTTCCCTCCTATCCCTGGGGATGGTCAGGAGAGGGGACAGACAGGAGTCAAGCCCAACACAGGACTTTGGCCTGCCAGCTGATCCTGCTCTTTGGGAGGCGGCAGAGCCTCTTGGCCTTCTTAAGACAGTCTGATGTGCCATTTTGCCAATTCCAGGGGTGCCTCACCATGCTCAGGGAGGATGTCCCCGGCAGGGCCCTATGTAAGTTGGCGTTCTCTGAATGTCTGAAGCAGTTGGCAGAAAGTGAGGGACTCCATGGCAGAGCCCAGTGGGAAGTCCTTCCAGAGACCACATCCTCCTCTTCTGTTTCAAGAAATCCCAGCATTCCTATACTGGGTTTGCTTAAAACTAGGGGCGCCCACAACAAAATCGGCTCTTCTTTATTCGCGGGCTTGGCAGTTCTTAAGTAGCGCTCCATGATTTCTCCCTGAAGAGAAGGAGAGGGACTGGTACACACAAAGGCCTGGAGGCTGGAAAGGAGTATGACATTTGTGTGAGGGCTAGACAGGAGGTTGACTTGGCCAGAGCAGAAGGAAGGCCTTTAAGGCATTTTGAAATCAACCACCTAGCTATTCCAGTCCCAAAGAGGGCAGAGCTCAGGAATAGTGTGTTGATTTCCCCTGCCCTCCTCCTAAATACTCAATTACCCTACCCCCCCACCCCCCACCCCCCGGAAAGATGAGAGGGTGGGAAAGACCTTCTACAGCCTGTCATCTGCACTTAAAGCTTTAGTGGGGGATGAAGAGGTGAGTTGGGAGGACACCAGCGGGGGAAACCATGGATGTTGGGCCAGAGGGATGTGGTGGGAGGAGTGAGAGGGCCAACCAGCCAGGCTCTGCCCTCACTGGAGTACCTGGGGACTCCCCGCCAGCCTCCCGCTCCGCTTCTGGGTGAACGTCCTCAAGAACCCACAGTTCGTGTTCGACATTCACAAGAACAGTATCACGGACGCCTGCCTGTCGGTGGTGGCCCAGACGTTCATGGACTCCTGCTCCACCTCCGAGCACCGGCTGGGCAAGGATTCTCCCTCCAACAAGCTCCTCTATGCCAAGGATATCCCCAACTACAAGACCTGGGTAGAAAGGTGGGCACTGTGTCCAACAGATCTGTTGGAGGCTACAAGTTGGGTGTCAGGGCAGGGCTGGCGTGCTAACAACTTCCTTCCCCTGGAACTGTGAGTGGCAGCAGCAGAATGGGCAGTGGGTGCCAGGGAAGGAGATGTGCATGCTACTTTAGCTCAGTATAGAAGGAGAACGGGAAAGGGGGCAGTCCCCTGCCTCTGACTGGGCTAGGGGAGAGAAGTGTGGGATAGGGAATTGATTCCCATTTATTGAGCACCTATCGTGCACTCCTGGCCACACTTGGGGGATTTCTAGTCCAGGGGAGGTCAGATGTGAACCCAGTCACCAAACAAATGGTACACAGACCAGAAAGAGGGAGAAGCAAGGCCCGTCCTGGGTCTCAAAATCCAGGTAGGCTTGGAACAGAAGGAGAACAATGTGAACAAAGCTATAGGAGGCAAACATCAGCCTGATGGGACGGTGTCGAAGAGGGTGTCTTTGTCTGTTACTGAAGGCTGCCGGAAGGGAGAGAACAGCCAGGGGAGAGATGGGAAGTGAGATCCTGGCTGCCCTTCCTGCCTCTTCAGGCTCTCCCTGGGAATCCCCATCGCCCCTTCACAACCTCCACCCCAACAGGTACTATCGGGATATCTCCAAGATGGCATCCATCAGTGATCAAGATATGGATGCCTACCTTGTGGAACAGTCCCGCCTCCACGCCAATGACTTCAACACCCTCAGTGCCCTCAGCGAGCTCTACTTCTATATCAACAAGTATCGGGAAGAGGTAGGGTGCTCTTCCCTGCCCTTGCTCACCTCTCACCCCCATCCCTCATCCTTTCCTCTTGGCCCAGCTGTGGAGCCTCACGCTTCTGAGCCTCTGGCGTCCACATCTTCATCATTAGTTTCTCGTTTAGGACCCGCTGACCCTAGGCCGGGTTATGGGGGGGGGGCTTGAGATTGGGGTCCAGGGTCAATAAAATCCGGACCCTTTCCCAGGGGGCACAGAAGCATACCCAAAGGGGCTGATGATTGGCGTGGGCAGAGAGGGCCAGCACATGTGTTTCGAAGCTGGGCCTTGAAGGGACAGGACAAGTGGAGGGCAGTCCAGGTAGGACGGCCAAGTAAGGCGCAGAGCCCGGGAGGACTTGGCAGATAGCCGCAGCATAGGGGACACATTGGGCACTGGCCTCGGAGAGTGTGTCTGGGGAGCAGTCATCCCCAGGCTCTGCTCCTAGGGGACTTGAGGAGGCCCTTCCTCCCTTGCCCTCCCGCCAGACCCTCCCCTTGAAACCTCCACATGGCAACACTCTCCTCAGTGAAAGCAGAGGTGGCCCGCACAAGTGTGACTAGTGGGGAGGCTGAGGGAAGAGGCTGTGTTCATTTGGGAGTGTGGAGTTTGGAATTGCCAGGAGGCAGGTGAGGACATAGGATGGGGAAGGGGACTGGGGACTCATGGCAGGAGGCAGGTCTGCTCAATTCAGTAAGCACCTACTAGGAGATGGGTAGATGCAAAAGCTGGGTAGCTAAGTGGGTGGTACAGTGGCTAGAGTACCGGGCCTGCAGTTAGGAAGACCCAACTTCAAACCCGCTCTCCAACATTTATTTCCGGGCCCTCGCTGTCTGACCCTGGACAAGCTGGTTCACCTGCCTCAGTTGCCTCATCTATCAAATGAGAGTAAACAACAGCACCTTCTTAACAGGGTTGTTAGTATGATCAAATGAGGTAATGCTATACAGTAACGCCTAAAGCACCAAGTCTAGGGCCTGGCACCGCTAGGTGCTTAATAAATGCTTATAAAAAAAGTAAACCATATGGCATTCTATAATATTATAATAATATATTATCATATAATAATATTAGTGTGCAGGAGCCTGGCCTCCAGGAGCCTCCACTCTAGCTCACCCAGCACACGGACGCGAGTGCGTAAAATGCATAAAAAGCACTTCCGGGCCACTGGAGGGGTCGGTGTTGCTGAGGAGAGAGCAGAGCACATCTTAGAGCAGCTTGGGAGGTAAATAGTGGCGGTGAGGGCCACTCCAAGGAAGCTAGCAACTGAGAAGGGGCCATGGGATCAGCAAAGAATGGCCAGTCCCAGGGAGTGGGCAGGTCAGGTCTCTGAGAAATGGAGGCCTGGATTGAGCCAGGGTACCTGGGGGACTCATGGAGCATCGAGGGCCCAGGGAGGCCTGCCTCCGGGCCTTCCCTCACCCAGCCTCGTCTGATTCACAGATCCTCACCGCCCTCGACCGGGATGTGGGCTGCCGGAAGCAGAAGCTGCGCCTCAAATTGGAGCAGGTCATCAGCCTGGTGTCCAGCAACAGCTGAGGGCTGAGGAGCTGGGGAGGGGAAGGCAGCCAGCAGCCCACCCTTCTCTTGGCTTCCTCCCCCCACCACCCATCTCCCTTCTCAACTTCCCCCCCACAGCCTAGCCCCCTTCTCTGCCTGCCTCCCTCCAGGGGGGCCCTGCAGCCCAGCCCCTTTTTCCCTGCCTCCCTCCAGGGGGTGAGGGGAAACTTTCTCTCTCCTTACCTATAGGAGAGACAGGTGGACGGGCCTCCCCATACCCCCATTGAAGGCAGACGGGGAAGCTGGGCTGGGCACATCTGGATAGACACACTCCCATAGAAACCAAAGGGGAGGGGGGCGCAGTGTGTAAATCTGGCCTCGTGGAGGGGAGGGTCTTTACTTAGTGCCTTTCTTTTTTGGGGGGTGGGGGGCCAACACTATTTAGTCAGGCCCCCCACGGCCAACAGCAGCAATACCCCCAGAGATGGACCCCGGTTCTCCCACCTCCCTCTAAGCTCTGATCTCTGCCCTACCCCTGTTGTGTGTGCTAACCCCAGGTGTTCAACAGAACCTCTCCTCAGCCTGTATTTATAACACCCCCCCCTTCCCCAAAGCCCTGACTTGGCCTATTTATTTAATTTTAACATTCCCCTCAACCCCCCCTGTAAATATTCTTCCTGCCTGAGGGTGGCTTGTGCTGTGCCCTGGGCAGATGCCCAGCGGGTGGGGCCACGGCCCCCATTCCTTCCTTTTCCCTAAGCCCATTATCAGGCCCTCCTGGCTCTTGCTTTGTTCCTGGGCCTGGCACCTCGGGAGCCTGTTATACGTGGGGGCACCCGTCCACACATGTTGGTCATGGGTTGGCCGCTCTCACTGCCTCTTACTGATCTGGAAGGTGGTAGGAAGGCTTTAAGCCTGGGAGGGGCAGTGGCAGGAGCCCAGATGGGAAGGGGAAGACCTCGGGCCTAGTCCTGGCCCTCACAGGGCCTCCATTTCCTCATCTTTAAAATCAAGGGATTGAGGTTGACAATGGCCCTCCCAGCTTGGCCAGCATAGTTCCATGAGCCCTCCTCCACATCTTCCTCTCTGCCCCCAGCAAAGCAATAACAAAGGGTTTACCTGATGCCAGTGCCCCGGGGGAGAGGAGCCCAGAGCTAGTGCCATCTTTCCCTCAGGCAGTGCCTTTCTCCGCCTTCACAGGCCTGCCCCTGCAGCCACCCGGGGCTTGTCGGGAAGTCCTTGGAGGGGAAAGAGACTCGGAGGCCTGGGCTGGGAGAGAGGCTTGTCAGCTTATAGAGGCCGTGCCTTATTCCTTAATTTATTCTGTACACTGCCCCAAAGTGTACACGTTTTCTGTACAAAGCCAAGCAACTGGCCTGCCCTGTAAATAAATGTCTGATTGTACCCCCCAGTCTGTCTCCCTTCTCCTCCTCCTCCTCCTCCCCACCCATCCCTGGCCGCATGAGCTTTTTATTTTTTCATTTTGTAATTATTTTCTTTTGCTAATTAAAATGCCTGGAAAAGAAGTAGCTTTTAGCCCTGCTAATTTTCGGGGGTGGTTTGCCCCTTCCCTCCATGCCCTCTGGGAACCTGTGGGGGCAGCTTGGGGGGGGTTAGTCTAGACCCCAGAGGACAGTAAGATGTTCCAGGGACTCTCTGGACACACAGGGCCTACGGAAACCAGGTACAAAATAGCTAGGCCGGGATTAATAAGCGAGGGGCCTGCCCTTAACCCGAATTGGATCCAGAAAAAAACCAAGCTGGACCGGGGTAGTAGGCCTTCTCACACAATAGGTGCTTTATAAAGGTGGGTTGAGGAGAAAGCTGCTGGAGGCAAAGCAAGAAGCCACTTTGGTTTCTTGGGAGGCTACTGGCTTTGTCTGCTACTTCATCCATTGGGTTGGGAGGTGCCATTTTGCTCAAAGACCACTGTCTCCATTATTCCTTCCTTTCAATTTCTATGGGCTGCTACAGAGCCTTCAAGGGTGGCATCTACCCTGATTTTTTTTTTTTTTTAGTAATAAAGTACTGTCATGTTGAAAGCCTGTTTTATTGCTACTGGGCCCCCCTCCTTTTGGGGGGGGGAAGTTCCTGTTGAGGCCAGACCCCTGGTAATGCCCCATTTCAGGCCTGAATGCAGCCAGGCAGGCTTTGTTGGGGACCACTCCACTTCCCTGATGAAGGCGGTACCTCTGTCCTGCAGTCCAGGGAGATGGCTTGCACTTCCACATGAAATTACTTGGGGTGCAGTACCTCAGATTCTGATACTAGCACTGTCCCAGAAATTTAAGGAGCAGCTCTGAGTGCAGTGCGGCAGATAATCAGTAAACTTTAAGCGCCTACTATGTGCCAGGTTCTAGGGATTCACAAAAAGGCACGATGGTCCCAACCCCCAAGGAGCTCAGGCCATTGGAGGAGAGTACGCGTAACGACAATATACAGATAAGATCCTGACAGTATAAATTGGAGATATTCAAAAAAGGGACGGGTCTAAAAATAAAGAAGATGAGGAAAAATTTCCTATAAAAGATGGGATTTTAATTGGGCCTTGAAGAAACTCCAAAGGTGAACCCTGAGTGAAAGCCAAGGAAGATTCCTAGATCTGAAGATAGAATATCTTTCTTTTTTAATTATTTTTTTTCAAAGTTATTGAATTTGTGAAATTTTATTTTATTTTTTAGTTTTGAATTCTCTTCCTCTTCTTCCACCATTGAGAAGGCAAGAAAAACAAATATAAAGGGTCACTCAAAAAACAAGTCGCCGTATTAGCCATGTCTAAAAGGGAAAAAAAAAGGGAAGAAAGGGAAATATGTTTCAGTCTGTCCTCTATCTGGAGATGGGTCTTTTGGAATTGCACTTGGCCATCGTGCTGACCATTTTACAAATGAGGAAAGTGAGGTAAACAGGGTGAAGTCATTTGCTCAGGGTCACAAAGCTAGTAAGGGCCTGAGGCCAGATTAGAACTCAGGTAGAGGATGAGTCTTCCTGACTCCAGCCCCTTCCCTCCGACCACTTGGGAGCCACTTAACTGCCCTATTTAGTCTTGACAATTTTACTTTATAGAAATCCTTCTGCTGTTTGTTTCCCCTTACGTGACTTTGCATCAGTTCATAAGTCCTCCCAGGTTTTCCTGAAAATATTCCCCTTTTATCATTTCTTACAGCACAATAGTATTCCATTAGCTACATATGTCATAACTTGTTCAACTGTTCTCCAAACAAAAGGCTTCACTTTCCAACTCTACTATCATGAAAAAAGATACTATCAAGATTTTTGTACAAATGGGTCTTTTTTCTTTCGAGTTTTTGGAGTATAACTAAGGGTAGCAGTACTAGATTAAAGGTAGGCACAATTTACTAAGTCTTTTTTTTTTTTTAGGCATATCTCCAGATTGCTTTTCAGAACAGTCAGATCAGTTGACAGCTCCAGCAACAGCTCACTAAAGCCCTTCCAGAATTTGTCATTTTCTTTTTTTGTCATTTTAGCTAATCTGATATGTGTGAGGTGATATGCCACAGTTATTTTAGGGTGCATTCTCTATCAGTGATTTTGAGCACTTTTTTGGGAATGTTTTAGTGTGCATTTCTCTAATTATCAAAAGCTTCACCAGTTATGTTTTCTTTTCTGTCATATTAGCCAATCTGATAGGTTCGAGGTGGTACCTCAGAGTTGTGTTCATTTTCATTTCTCTAATCAATAGTGATTTAGAGCATTTTAAAAATCTGATTATAGAGAGCTTTGATTTCTTCTTCCAAAAACTGTTTATATCCTTTGATTAAACAAGTATTCTTAGAGAGGAAAAAAAATCAGCACAATTGATTTCTACATTGAAAGAGTTCAAAAATATAGTCCTTTAATTATCTCTTTGCTTCCGCTTCATCTGAGATTATGACTATTGCCCCCCCTCCCTTAAACTTTAGGTGATGGATAGTAGTTTAGCTGGAGTTTCTCATTTTAATTTGTGTGTATCTTTCTGTTTCAAATATGTTGCTTGTATACAGAATACAGTTGGATTCTGGTTTCTTATTTCATTCTGCTATCTTCTTCTGTTTTATGGGTAAGTTCATCCCATTCACATTCACAAGTTATGATTGCTAACTCTACATTTCCTTCTCTTATCCTCACCCTGCTCTCTTATACTTTCTTTTTTCCTTGTCTCCTCTTTAAGAAAATCTTTTGCTTCTAACTGATGCCTCCTTTAATCTCCCTCTCATTCCTCGATTCCCCTTCCCTTAATCCCATTCCCTTCTAATTCTCCTTTGGGTAAGATGTATTTCTGTACCCCACTGTGTATATATGTATATTCTTCTCTCCTTTAACCATTTCAGATGAGAATAAGATTCAAGTGTCACCCCTCCCCCCTTCTAATTGTCTGAACTTTTTGTATACTAAATTGGAGATAATTTCTCCCATTCTTCCTTGCCCTACCCCCTTCTAGTGTGTTCCTCTTCTTCAAACATTTCATTCTTCTTTTCAGCTCATCAAAACACATTAAAGTCATTCCTAGGCCTTCCATCTAACTAGACTTTGTGATCCCTGACGATAGACTTAGTTATGTTTTGTACAAGTGTCATATCTCCATATAAGAATGTATTAAATCTTAACTGGTTCCTTAAGATTGCTCCCTTCCATTTACCTTTTTCATGCTGTTCTTGACTCCTGTATTTTTGGTCAAATTTTCTCTTCAGTTCTGGTCTTTTCATCAGGAATGCTTGGAAATCCTCTATTTTGTTAAAGATCCATTTTTCCCACACACAGGAGAATACTCAGTTTTGCTGGCCAGATTATGCTTGGTTGTAATCTTAGATCCTTTGCGTTCTGGAATATCATATTCCAAGTTTGCCACTTCTTTAAGGTGGTGGTTCCTAAATCTTGTGTGACCCAAACCAAGACTACTCAGTATTTGAATTATGTCTGGTTGCTGGCCATATATTTTCCTTCACCCAGGAGTTCCGGATCTTGCTATAATATAATATCTTAGTGTTTCTTCAGGATGTGACTGGTCAATTTTTTTTTCAATTTCTATTTTGCTCCCTGGTTCTAAGATCTCTGAGCAGTTTTCTTTTATGATTTCCATGATGGATGTCTAAGCTCTTTTTTTGGTACATAATTTTTAGGTGGCCTCATGATTCTTAAATTATCTCTCCTTAATCTGTTTTCCAAGTTAGTTGTTTTTCCTATGAGACAATTCACATTTACCTCTATTTTTCAGGGTTTTTTTTACTTTGCTTTATTATTTCTTGATGTCTCATGGAGTCATGAGCTTCCATATGGCCAATTCTAATTTTCAAAGAGTTTTTTTTTTTTCCTGTGAGGTTTTGTACTTGTTTTTCTAAGCTGTTAATTATCTTTTCATATCTTCCCCACTTCTCAGTTATTTTCCTCATTTTTTTTCCTTTATTAGTCTCATTTGGTTTTTTAAATCATAATTTAGCTCTTTTAAAAATCATTTCTTTAACTCTTCTAGGAATTCTTGGTGGATTCATGTCCACACTGAATTTTTGAAGTTTTGCTTGGAAATAGTTTCAAGTTTTTCTCTTCTTCCTCGTTCAGCATCTTGAGCTTCTTTTTCTGTTTTGTTCATTCTTCTAGTCTACTTCTTGACTTTGGACTTGATTTTAGTGCTGTGCTCTGCCAACTCCTATGGAGTGGAGTGGGATGGATATCTGGCCTGGGCTTCTATCCTCTTACATCCTTCTGCTGCTTTCATAGCTCTGTCTGGAGGCCTGCAAGCTTTTGGTGCTCCCAAGTGGTGAGATCTGGAACAAGGTCTGTTCCCTGTCTTTCTGGTCTGAGTCCTGCAAAGTCCTAATCCAAGTTTTGTTCTGTTCACTTGTCCCTGGTTGTGAGTTCCAGCGCTCAGCTACTGGACTCGGTCACCATCAGCCTGCTAGGAGGCTCTCTATAGGTTCAGAATGACTGAACTGCCAACTCCCCTGTGGTCTGGGACTTTTGCTCTGGTTATTCCACTGCAGACCTACAAGCTGGCCTAAAGGATAGAACCAAGAAACGTAGGATGATCGCTACTGGGGATTGATGAACCAAGGAAAGGTTTTTTGAAAATGGGGGAGACATGGGCATGGTTGTAGTCAGTAGAGAAGGAGAGATTGAAAATGAATGAGAGTGGGGATGCTAGGGAGCACAATCTGCAGAAGAAGATGGAAGGGAATGTTTCCTTAGCAAGGAGAAGGGGAATTTCTTCATGTGAGGCAGGGGTGAACAAAGGGATAAATGGCAAAAGACATCTAAGTGATGTGAGATGAGGAAGAGGAGAAGAGAGCACTCTCAGCAAATGGCCTTGAGGCAAGGTTCTCAGCTGAGGTGGTTACTCGATGAACATTTATTAAGCCCCTACAATGTGCTAAGCAGCTAGGTGGCTAAGCTTGGGATATGAAAAATGGGTGTCCACCCTCAAAGAGCTCAGTCCAATGGGAGGACAATCTGAAAATAGCTATGCAAACAAGCTATATATAGGATCAACTGGAGATAATAAACTGAGGCACTAGCATCAAGAAGGCTTCCCATAGAAAGTGAAATTGTATCTGAGACTTGAAGGAAGTCAGGAGGCAGAAGGGGGAGAAACAGAGTGACAGAATGAGTGAGTGAGAGAGACAAAGTACATTCCAGATATAGGGGACAGGCAGAAAAAAAGCTGGAGTCAGGAAATGGAGTGTTGTATTCAAAGAGGCCAGTGTCCCTGGACTGTACAGTAGATGGAGGGATATAAAAAAGTGTAAGAGGAGGGAGGAAAAGAGGAATGCCCGATAGAGGATCTGGGTTTTGATCCTGGGGGTGAAAGGGAACCAATGAAATACAAGAAATAGGGACTTGACACTGGAGTTTATTAAATGGGGTGGATGTAGAGGCAGTCGGGATGAAAAGGCTTGGAAAATGAGTGGGACAATGAGTCAGTTGTGGAGGTATAAAAGTATCGCTTTGCTGCGGCAAGGACAAGACTGTTTAATAAAATCTATAATGGAGTGTCATTTAGCGGCATATGAATAGGAGTAAAGGCAACAGATCGTGGAAGTGATCTAGGGCATGGCAGACTGGTGCTATACAGTAAGGAGACAAAGGCCTCAAGGGAAGAGACCAGTATAGCATGGAACTGGTTCACCAAGGAGTTAAGATGGGAAAAGGGGGAGAATTCGGCCTGTGCAGGGGTGATGGCCTCAGAAAGAACCGAGGGGGAGAGGGGATGAAGCATCAAGTGGGGTTGAAAGGCTAAAGAAGATGAGCAATTACCAGAGATCGTGCTAAGGAAATTTCAGAGCTCGTGAACACGGAAGAGGGATATTTGTGGGCGGCAGCAAGGTCAAGGGGATGACCGTCTTTATAAGTAGCTGAGATGGGGTAGAAAAGTACTTCCCAGGAAATGTGCAAGTTGAGGTTAGGGTGCTTGAGAGATGATTGATACTAGTGTGGAGTATGGAGCATACTGCACAGTATCTACAATTTCCCATTTGACTTCTGGGTAGGCCACAGCCAGGTACTCAACTCCTAAGGTTATGAGCTCAGAGCACAATTTCTAAGAAAGTGAACCATGGCACAGTATGACAAATAGAGCCTCTAAGATGAGACCTAGGAACAGTTCACCTTGCCTGATGATATATGCTCTTTCTGATCAGTTACAGCCTTGTGACATTTGCCCATGAGTCAAAGGTAAAATGACTTGGCTCTTGGATGCAATGCTTACGAGAATATTCATAATGGCCTCCAGAGCAGGCTGTATTTGACTCTCTCAAGTCCTTTTCCCCTTTAACAATCTCTAATTCTCGAAGATGAGAGTTGCCCACAGTTAGGGTGCAGTGATAATCATTCAATAGAACTATCTCCCAACACCATAATCATCGTCAGCTTTCTAGATTACAATGGTTCCCCAATGATCTCACTGGAAGCCTTGGACTTCACAGAAAAGCCTTGTACCCATCAGTCACATTGCAACAAAGTGATCATCGGCCAGCCCTTATTCTGAACTGGTCAGATCACTGGGATCGGCAACACCACCAATACTACTGTGATGATCCAGTGAAAATCATGAAAATCATGATGATCCAGTTTGAAAATCATGCTATAGAAACATCACTCGAAGGAACTTCATATAAGAGAGACTCTAAAAAATAATAACAACAAAAAAATCAAGTTCGAGCTATCCAATAGCGGAGCAGGCTACCTTGCTACGAGCACCAAGTTTAGTGAAAGGGTATGATGCAAAATGGAAGTCCCGTAAGTTAGGTTGGTCCAGAGAGTGTTCAAGTAGAGGCTTCTTACTGGACCACGGGTGGGTACTAACAATACAAGATGCTGGCACTGTCCAGAGCTCTTTGCATAAAAAGCTGCAAAAGGGCTCTCATGTTTCACTTCTAACCCAGATCAGAAGAATGGCTTCCTGGACCTAGTTTCCCTTGCACAAGTCAAAATGTCCGTGAACACAGAGGTAAATATTAGGGGGGAGGGGCTTTTAGTCATAGAAGGGATGATCATACCTGTGCTTCTTTTCCAGACTGGAACCAGTCCAGCTACATTGAGTGGGCAGAGATATTGACAGGCTTGGGTTCGAAGGAATGTTCCAACTTGCAGCCTCCTGGGATTAAGACATTGAGGGAGATCCAAAGCTCCAGCTAAAGTGGAGGGGATTTTTTCTTTTGTGAGGCAATTGGGGCTAAGTGACTTGCCCAGGGTCACACAGCTAGGAAGTGTCTGAGACCACATTTGAACTCAGGTCCTCCTGACTTCAGGGATGGTGCTCTAGCCACTGCGCCACCTAGTGGCCCCCGGAGGGGATTTTTTTTTTTTTTTTTTTTTTAGGTACAGTGGAATAAACATTGGATTTAGTCAGAGGACTGAGTTCAAAGTCCCAGTCTTTGAGACTTCAGGACTCTTAAGTGAGCCCTCCCTCCCATCCCCAGCTATCCATCTATTATTGTTATATCTACTACCTTCTTGTTTAATCATTTTTCAGGCACAGCTAACTTTGTGACCCCATTTGGGCTTTTCTTAGCAAAGGTACCAGAGTGATAGACATTTCTTTCTCCAGCTCATTTTTACAGAGGAAGAAACTGAGTCACACAGGGTAAAGTGACTTGTCCAGGATCACACAGCTGGTGTCTGGAGCCAAATTTGAATTCAGGAAGAGGAGTCTGACTCCAAGTCTGGCACTCAATTCACTACAGTCCCATTTAAGTGAATGCTTCTCTAACATGTCGACCTTGCTTCCGTGACGCCCCACAATTCCTTGCCTTAGCTTCACAGATTTACAGCTAGAAGAGACCTTAGATGCTGTCTAGTCCTCCCCATTCATTTTATAGTTCAGGGAAAAGGCCCAAGAAAAGGAAAGAGTTTAAGGTCACACACAGGGAGTAAATAGCAGAATTTGGCCTGAGCCCACGTCCTTTCCCTTCAAAATGGGTATTCTTTCCCTTGTGCCATGTCCTCTCACTGTGACCTCTGTTTCTGACAGGCTCCTTCTCATTGACCAACACAACCACGCTCAGGCCCTTCCTTCTGATTCTCCTCTGCACACTGAATCCCAACATTTTCTTAGCCGCCTCTCCTCTACAACTCCTACAGTCATTAGCTCATTTAGTTTCTCACTCCTTTCTTCAAAAAGTAGTTTCCTTCCTCTATTACATAAAAAAATCTTAATAATCATTTAAGTTTTGAGTTCTAAATTCTCTCCCTCTCTCCCCTCTCCTTCCTGAGACAGTTAGACATTTCCATATTTGCCATTTTGTGTCTCCAATCTTTAACCTTTATAAGTGTGCTTTCTGCCCACAGCCCTGTATTAAAACTTTTAATGTCCTCAC
This sequence comes from Myrmecobius fasciatus, assembly GCA_023553655.1. NCBI lineage: Eukaryota > Metazoa > Chordata > Mammalia > Dasyuromorphia > Myrmecobiidae > Myrmecobius > Myrmecobius fasciatus. The sequence continues at coordinate 12,184 of JAJPUD010018552.1, read as the reverse complement.
TTGCATTGACTACCCTTTCTCATGGATACTCTTTTGCCTCGGTATTAGAACACTACCATCTCTTCCCTCTTTTGCTGTTGATTTTGTCTGACAGCCCTTCTCATCGTTCCTTAAACACAGACATTATGTACTCCCCCAGCTCCCCACTTTAGCTCAGAAGTACCACAGTTTTAATCTGCCTTTCCCACAATCCACTCTAGAGAGGATGCTCAGGATCCCTCCAGCCTGCTATTTGTTGCATGATCCAACTTGCTGATTAAGGAAGAGAAGCGAAATTCAAAGGCCATGATTTGGGGAAGTGGTCCAGACTTTTTTTTTTTTTTTAATTTTATTTTCAATCAAAATTATCTTCTTCCCCCACCCATTAGAACGCAAGAAAAACAAAACCATTACAAATATGTATAGTTATGCCAAACAAAATCTTCCATTAGTCAAAGGAAGAAAGAAAAAGAAAGAAAGAAAAGATGTTGTGATAATGCCTTCCGAGTCCATCAGTTCCATCGAGTATTTCATCACAGGCTCCTTTAGAATCGTGGTGGATCATTGTATCGATCAGAGTAGCTAAGTCTTTGACAGCGGATCATCCGGACAATATTGCCGTTAGGGTACGGCGTTCTCCCGTTTCGGCATCAATTCATACAGGTTCTCCCGGGTTTCTCTGCAACCATCCTCTTCGTCACTTCTTCTGGCATAATAAGATTCTCTCACAATCATATGCTCTAACTTGTTCAGCCATCCTCCAGTTAATGGGCAGTTTCCAATTCTTTGCCACCACAGAAAGAGCTGCTGCTGCAAATGTTTCTTTACATATAGGTCCTTTTCTTATTTCTTTGATTTATCCGAGGTTTTGACCTAGTGCTAGGGCAGAGGGTATGCACAGATCTTGACTTTTGATACTTCATCTCCCAGTTCAGTCTTGGAGAGAGGGAAGCAGGAGGTCAAGGGACAGAAGTGGACAAGACAGGAGGAGGAGGAGCTCAGGAGCCAGCTGAGGGTAGTGATCAAATAGAAGGATGGCAGGCTTCATTCTATCTCCAATGGGCACAGTCAAGAGGCTGGATAGATAGGTACAGGTAGATGACCTCTCAGGAAGATGGCCAGTATCCCCTTCCCCCGTCACACAAGTCCAGCTCTCATTGGCTGTTTGACCTGTGATGTCAGGGATCCAGTAGGGCAAGCTGGGCAGTGGGCCTTCTCACTGGGGAGCTCCACACAGCTCATAGGCCTTTTGACACCCGGGCCCTGGACTGACCCCATCTCCCTCCCACAGGGCTAGTTTCAGGATACAAGTCAGAAAAGAGACACCTTGGGGAACCAAAGTCCAACGAGGAGGGTGAGCTACACTAGGAAAAGTTGGCTGGAAGACTGGGAACAGGCTCAAGCCCTGCTCTCTTCAAGGCTCCAAGGATAGGCCAAACCAAATGGTCCCCTCCTTCCCCCCCCTTTATCCTCTTGCCCCAAGGCTTCAGGCCCAGTAAAGGTGGCCCTCTACCCAGTTTCAGATCTTTCCTTTCCCTTTTCTTTTTGAGTACCATTCTTTCTCCTTCCCCCAAATTAAAAGGAAAACTCTTGAGTGCAGGACCTCAGATTTTTGATCCAAACCTCCATCCAAGTCTTTCTCGGTTACCTCTTCCTATCACCTCCATCAAGGCCGTGATGGTTTCTGATTTTGTGTGTCTGGATTGGAGTCACACACTAGCTAGCTGTGATCCTGGACAAGCCACTGAACTTGTCTGTCTCGATTTCTTTATCTGTAAAACGGGGACCATAATAGCACCTATCCCCCAAGGTGGTTGTGAGGATCCACTGAGATCTTCTTGATAAAGCACTCTGCAAACCTTCAGCTGCTCATGGCTAGTTGCTATTCTCCTCAGGGCCTAGCACATGGCTGACTCAGGAAATGAACTGTGCACAAACAGGGGTGAATCAGGGTTAGTGGAGTTTATTGCAAGGTCTTGAAGCTCCTGGGTCCTGTCTCTTCCACAGATTAGCTTCAGTCAGCTAGGAGAGGCCCGTTAAATCAGGCAGAGTAATATTTTAGGTGACAACTCATTGATCTTGTGGAGGGACAGTCAAGGGAGGATGGGGCCGGGGGAGGTGCACCCATCCAAGAAATCACTAGTCCTTAGTGCAGAGAACAAAAAAATCAAAAGCTTGGAGTAGAGGTGCATAACATTTAATTAACTGGAAGCAATAGTTTGAAAAGCTAGGCTCTCTCTCCCTAGTAGGAGAGGCCTGGGGGCTCCTTCACCCCCACCTCCCCTCCCTTAGAGCCAAGTGCTCTTCATGGCTGCCTTATAGGTCTAGTATAGATTTTCTTTGAGACAGGAAGCCCCTGAGGACCACCCACAAGGTGAGGCCTCATGATGGCAATGAGTAACCCTGAGCTTCACAACAAGCCCCATCACCCAAGCACTGACCCCTTTTGTGGGTCAGGAATGGGAGTCAGAAGAGCTATCTAGGAAGGGCCCCACCTTCAATCAAGGAGAGGGGATGGCTAAATAGGAACATGAAAGGCCCCAAGCCTTGAGGCTAGGGAGTTTTAAGAAGCAAGGCCATTGCCACAGAGGGCAGCAGCTCTAGTAATTCTCATGCTTGGGGAAGGAAGGCTTCCCTTCCCCCAAGGCTTTCTGATTCTCTGTAAGGCTGCCCTTTGGCAGTTAGGTTTTGTTCATGAAGGGAAGGGGGTTAAATTGGGAGAAAAAGGCCCATGATTCTGTGTTCAATGGGAAGCAGCACTGGGAGCGAGGGCCACGGATGCTTGAAATGCAGAGTCTGATGGTGACATCATAAAGTCAGTAGTCATATCCCAGGGAAAAAACTGGGGAGGGGAAGGTGTCGTAGTAGGCAGTCCCTGACCACCATCCCACTCTGCACTACAAAAGCCGACCCCCTTTTCTAATACTACTCCCCTCGTTCTTCCTTCCTTCCATGCCTACTAGAGGGTGGATGGAGAAAGCAAGGACAGAGTCAGCTTTCAGCCAGAAAACCAACCTCCACTACTCCATCCAGCCCTAGTAGAGTTCGGTTCGGTTTTGCTTTTTTTTTTTTTCCAGGCAAGGGGGATGGGGGGAGTTAGTCCAGGAAGCCAACTTCCACGGGCTCAGTCATAGTACAGTTGAGCATACGGGTAGCCAGACGTTCGATATCATCCAAGCTCAGGTGGCGAAGACTCCGATCATAGTCCTGTGGAGAGCAGAAGGGAGGAGGGTGGGAAGGGAGAAAAGACAAGGCCTTGACCTCTGGTCCGAGTCATGAGCAATACACTACAACAAAGGATCGGGAAGGAAGTTGGAGTGACCAAAGAGATAAGAGAGAGGGAAAGGCCCCATACATCCAAAAATATCTATAAAGGCTGTTTTTGCGAGGAGAATTGGAGACCAAAGAGGTGTCTACCAACTGGGAAATGGCCACCAGGATCCCAGAGGCCCCACAAGGAAGCCTACTTCAGACCTCCTGAGAAGGGACAGAACCCAAGAACTCAATGAAGCTTATTTTTGGTGAACATAGCCAATGAGGGATTTTGTGGCTCTACATGAGGCTTATTTGGTGCAAGGGTTCTGTTTGTCCTTCCTCCCCCCCCCCCCCCCCCCAGAAAGGGGAGGGGGGGGGGAGGGACAACTGGTGAGCTGAAAAAACCTCCTGGCTTGGAGTCAGAAGACTCATGTTCATACTCCTCTGTAGAAGAGATGAGATCGGAGGTCCCTTCCAACTCTGCATTTCTGCTACTAAGGGCTAGAAGTCCAGCTAGCCAAATCCTACAGATGTTGCCTGTGAGTGCTAGTTCAGGCTAAGGAGAAAGCTGAATCTTCCAGCCCTGGACCTCACCTTTTGTAGCTGGTCTAGGACTCTCCTGGTATCGGCTGTGCTAAAGTGTCGGGCCAAGATCTGAGAGACCAGCAACCAGGTGGGGAGTGGTTGAGGCTGGACCTGAGGCTTTGAGGTCTGATGTCGAGTAGTCCCCTCATCAGGAAGCTTGATCACTAGGTTGATCTTGGAGTTTGGCCCAATGCTATAGTCCGAAAGGCGAAGTTCATCTGGGAATAGGAAGAGAAAGAGGAAGAGGAGGTGATGTTGGACTCCTGTGCCTCTGATCCAAAAGGACCAACTCAAGCCTTCTCATCACAGGCACTAGGTTAACTTTTATACCTCCTCATTGCTGAATAAGTGAGATTGCTACCTTATACCCTGACTTCCAGGGGCCAGCTTGGTTTTTAGATCGAACTGATACCCTCAATTAATGACTCTTACTGCCTTTGTAATAATCCTATGTAGTTGTGCAAAAATGTTTGTGGCAGCCCTTTTTGTAGTGGCTGGAAACTGAATGGATGCCCATCAATTGGAGAGTAGTTGAATAAATTATGGTATATGAATGTTACGGAATATTATTGCTTTGTAAGAAACGACCAGCAGGACGATTTCAGAGAGGCCTGGAGGGACTTGCATGAGCTGATGCTGAGTGAAATGAGCAGAACCAGGAGATCATTTCTGATGGACGTGGCTCTCTTCAACAATGAGAGGATTCAGATCAGTTCTAATTGTTCAGTGATAAAGAGAGCCATCTACACCCAGAGAGAGAACTGTGGGAACTGGGTGTGGACCATAACATAGCATTTTCACTGTTTTTGTTGCTGTTTGCTTGCATTTTGTTTTCTTTCTCAGGTCCCCCCCTTCTTTGATTTTTCTTTTCCAGTAAGATAACTACATAAATATGGATACCTATATTGGATTTAACATATATTTTAACATATTTAACATGTATTGGACTACCTGCCGTCTAGGGGAGGGGTGGGGGGAAGGGGAAAATTTGGAGCACAAGGTTTTACAAAGGTCAATGTTGAAAAATTACCCATGTACATGTTTTCTAAGTAAAAAGCTTTCATAAAAAAAAAAACCAATCCTATGTAGTTTATTTTATTCATTTAAAAATATTACTCTAAGGAGGGGTTCATAAATTTAAGCAGATTGTCAAGCACAATAAATTTTATTGTACAACATCCACTGGACCCTGCTGCAAGGCAATCCTACCATGCCTCTTATGAACTTACCCATTCTTCAGCATTATTGGCTCTTCCAAACCTTTTCATTCCATCTCTAACTTGTGTTATAGAAAAAAATTAAGTCCATTCTCTGATAGCTCCTGCTTCTTTTCCTCATCTCCTTTCATTTGGGTACCTTCTGCCACTTTCTACTCCTTTACCCACTCTATTCTGTCTATTCCAATAGACTGGCCCTGCTTCCTGTCCTCACTTTCTTACTTATCCTCCATCTCTTTCTGCTTTCTGGGTCATTCCCAACTGCCTACAAACAGGTGCTTGTCTCCCCCAAGCTCCCCAAAACTCACTTTGTCCATCCATCTCTTCTAGCCACCATCTTATAAATCTCTTCTGCCCTTTGTAGCAAAACATTGAAAAGTTTACATTCAGTGTATACACTTTCTGTCCTCTCACTCTCTTCTTAACCCCTTAAAAGTCTGACTTCTGCCCTTCTTATTCTACTAAAACGGCTTTCTTCAAAGTTACCAATGATTTCCTGGTTGTTAAGTCTAATGGCCCTTTCTCATCCCTTTTCTCCTCTACCCCTCTGCTGCCTTTAAGACTGCTAATAATTCTCTCCTAGCTACTCTCCTGTTTAGATTTTGGGGACACCCCACTCTCTCTCTGTCGGTTTTCTTCCTACTTGACTACCCTTTCTCCGTCTCCTTTGATAGAGCTTCCCCTAAGTCACACCTGGTGACTGTGAGTCCCTCAGGACTGTTCTGGGCCCTTTGCTCTATTACTATTTCCCTTGGTGATCTCATGAACTTCCATGGAATGATAATTGTCATCTCTGTGTGGATGATTCTCAAATCTACTTATCCAGACCTAATCTTAAATTGTGGTTCTCCAATTACCTTTTAGATATGTAAATTGGAAGTCCAGTAGATATCTGAAACTCAGTATGTCCCAAGACAGAATTCTTTATCTTTGCCCCTAACTCTTCCTCCTCTCCTACCTTGCCTATAACTGTGGAGGACACTCCCCTCACCTAAACGAGTTAGGAGTCATCCTGGGTTCCTCACTAACACTTACTTCCCATATCCATAGCAAGGCCTGTGATTTCCCCTCTTAGTATCTCATATCTCCTCTGATCCTGCCATCCCCTGGTGCAGGCCCTGATCACTTCACACCTGGACTGCTGTGTCTCCTCAGTCCGGTCCATCCTCCATTCAGCCACCAGAGGGATTTTCCTAGAGTGCAGTGCTCACTATGTCACTTCTTCCCCTTATTCAATAAAGCCCAGTGGCTCCCCATCACCTCTAGGATCACATGTAAAATCCTGTTTGGTGTTCAAGGCCCTTCATAACCCTCTGTATTTCCAGTCTTCTCACACCTTACACATTCCCTTTTTGATCCAGTAACATGGATCCTTGCTATTCCTGGAACAAGAAGTCTGTCCCTCCCCTTCTCCTCTCTTTCCCCTCCCTCCCCATTCTCTCTGATGGTTTCCCACTCCTAGTGCTAGTTCAGGCTAAGGAGAAAGCTGATTCTTCCAGCCCTGGACCTCACCTTTTGTAGCTGGTCTAGGGCTCTCCTGGTATCGGCTGTGCTAAAGTGTCGGGCCAAGATCTGAGAGCCCAGCAACCAGGTGGGGAGTGGCTGAGGCTCCTCTGATCCTGCCGTCTCATCTCTGCCTCCTGGTTTCCCTCAAATCCCAGCTACCTCTCCCCCCCCCCCCTTAAAATGAAGGTCTTCCCTCTGAGACTAGCTCCAACTTGTCCTTGATCTTGTCTGCGTGCATCTTTGCATATCGTCCCCCCCCCCCCCCATGAGAGAGCAAAGGCTTGGATCTTTTTTTGGATCCCTGGAGCTCAGCCCACTCAGAGACATTTAAGCCAAGTTTCCCCGATGGACAGATAAAAAGTCCACGGGCGGCTAAGCCGCCCCCCCCCCCTCCACCCCAAGGCTGAAGGCTGGAGCGAAACCAGGGCAGCCCCATCTCCTCCCTTCCCCTCCCCCTTCCCCGAGGGCCCAGAGAGACCGATACCTGCCAAGGCCTTGCCCTTGAACAACAGCCGCTGCTGGACCACCGGGATGTTTAACTTCTCGTACACCAGGTGCTTCAGGGTGGAGACTCGCTCGTCCTCGGGCACCTGGGGGCGGGGCGAGGCGGGGCCGGCAACCAGGGAGGTGGGACTTGAGGCGGGTGCTAGCCCCGATCGCCCCGCCCCTCGCCCCCCGCCTCTTGGGAGGGAGGGGGCCGCCCCGGCCCCCGGCCCCGCCCCCGCCTCGCCCAGCCCTAGTCCGCTCGGGCCAGCCAATCGTCCCAACCCTTGGGAGCGCGCCACCCGACTCCCCTTCCCTCCGCCCGGGGAGGGGGGAGGTGGGGGGGGAAGGGGTTAATGTTCTCAAAACGCGGTGGGAGTACCTGGAGGCTGCATTCCCGGCCCTGAAGCGCCTTCACGGTCAACTGCATTGCGGCGGGAGCGGCGCCTTTAAGAGCTCCCAGCGGACTTGGACTGCACCTCCCCGTCAGCCACCTCAACTTCAGGCCCGGCCGGAACCAACAGCCAGCGAGGGCGGGGCTGGCCCTCGAGGCTGCCGGGAGCCGGGAAGGCGGGGCCGGGGTTGGGATGGACCGGAAGTGAGACTCGAGGCCGTTGCGGGACGCGCGCGCCCTCTTCAGGTTCGGAGGCTCGATGCGCCTGGTGCCGCCTCCCCCTCCGCCCTTGGCCAAGCCCCGCCCCTGGCTGGCCTCTCTTTTGGGGAAGCCACGAGGCGCAGGGGCAGGGAAAAGACTCCGGGAGGGGTGGAAAGCCCTGGGCAGTGGTCCGAGCGGAGAGGCGATCCGTGTCTTTGGAGGCAAATACGGCCGGGAAGCGGTGTCTGTACTTGGGGAAAGTTAGATGTTAGAAGACAGCGGGAAGGGTAGAAGGGAGCCGGGGTGAGGAGGAAGTGTCACGTGGTAACTCCTGAGCTGAAGGGAAATTGACTCGGTTGTTTTAGGGGCTGGGAGCCACCTGCTGACCTATGGGTTCCCCAGTTATTCCTCAAAGTGCCAGAACTTGAGGTACTCTGGGTAAACTGCGGCCCGGAAGCAGCTCCACTTCTCCCCCGAGGGTCTTTGTCCTCTGTGGGTGGGGCCACAAAGCCGATTATATGGGGAAGTTAGGTCGGATGCCCGATAACTTTTGGACACAGAACCTGAGATGCTAGTGGGACATCCAGGCGGACCTATCCAACTGGCACTTAAAAGTGGCACATAATGGAGAGGTTTGATGTGGAAATCTTATTCCTATTTGGGGGCTCCCCAGAGGGGAGAGGAGATAGGTACCCCATATACAAAGACTCAGATGTAGCACATGTTTCCTGCAGTCACAAAAATAATGCTGAACACAAAAGGCTCTTCCAAGGGCATATCGAGAAAATAATAAATAAATACAAAATAAGCCAATATTTGTGACTCGGTGACAACTTGTATTCGGCTGGTAGCTCGAAACAAACATAACAGGAAGCAATTTGTGAGACTATTGAATAGGAATTTCATATTTTGCCACAACTTTACAGTGTCTTCGTGGCTCCAAGTCCAAGTCCATGTCTTTTGGCAAGCCAATCCTCTTTGGTCTCTGTGAAAAATAACTCCATTGAACTTGGGAGGGGGTGGTTAAAATTATACAGCTGCAGAAGTGGGTATCCTATAGAATGGGAACACTTCCAATTAATGCTTTTTTCAAAGCCAGAGCTCAAGTCCCTCCCTTGATGCCCCACTGGCTGAATACTACAGAGGTTGGGAGTAATTTCCCCCCTCCAGTGTGAATCTCCAACTCTAATTATATATATATATATATGTCAGTCAGACTTGACACTGCCTCCTGGTGTCTTTCCCCTTATCCCTCCCTTATGCCATTATGGGCTTTCCTAACCCCACTATGTCTTATGCTGTCTCTCCTTTCAGACCCCACTTCTCCTCCTTATAGCTGACTCTTCTGGGGGTACTTAAGTCCCTTTCAGGATTTAGCTTGACAGTTAAGAGCATGCCCCAACCTCAGGGGGTGTTTCCTTTCTCCTGGTAAATAGCAAGTTCTGATGGGGTGCAGCTTCCAGGGGAAATATAACAGTAATCCTGAGGCTCCCAGACTTTAGGAGTGCTATCATTCTAACAATCTATTTGTCAATGATCCTAAAGTCTCTTGGCTTTAGGAATATTATAGTATAGTCCTACAAACATTGCTGATTGCCAGATAACAATCTGTTGATCAGTGATGATAGGGTTTCTGAGAAAACTGATGAGGTGCATACCAGACTACTTCTCTCTCTCTCTCTTTTTTTATTAAAAGCTTTTTATTTATAACATATGAGTGATTTTTCTACATTGACCTTTGCAAAAACTTTTTTTTGTTCCAAGCTTTTCCCCTTCCCCCCCCCAGATGACAGGTAATCTAATACATGCTAAATATGTTAAATTATATGACAAATCAGACTACTTCTCAACCTCACCTCTAAACTATAAAATTCAATATTGAGGTACATACCAAACCCCTCCTCAATTCTACCTCTAATCTATAAAATTAGCCTATCAGTGGCATGAAGCACCTGATCTGTCTTTTTCCTATAAATTGATCTTCTTGCTCCTGGTTTTTTGCTAATCCTTTTTGGAACTTAGCCCAACAGCATAATAAATCTTTGCCCCTTAACTTGGAGACAAACAATTTGTGAACTCTTTTCATCATACCGGTGACACCGACCTGGAACCCTAAGGTCTTTGGGGTGTCTTCTACCCTAGACAATTCCACTAGGGAACTTGCCCTTTCCATCATTAATTATTAAAACCTCTTTCTATCCTCTCCCAACTCTATTTCATATTGATTGTTCCCAGTGTCTATTGTATCCCTTCATTTCGTCTATAACCTATTCCCCTAAATAAATCCACTTTTTGCCAAAGAGAATGGCCATTGTGAATTCTTCACATGACGGAACCCCAACTTTGGGTGCCTGCCATCATCTAGTGTCTACATAAGCCACATCACCAGCACTGACTCCCATGTGATTCATTGCTCATGGCCCCTACCCCTCTGTGGGAAAAGCTAGGATAGTCTTTAAACTTACATGCAGCTGAGAGAGAAGGTAAATCCTTTTAAAGATCCAATGAATCACTGGCTCATGGGGCTCAATGGCCAGTAAGGGAGTTAGTTACTTCATCATCTCAAACCACTAGCCCTTCTCTGTTATGGCATACATATCCCGGGAATCCCTGGAAGTTTCCGGGATGGCCTAAGTGAGTTTATTCCCATGCATGTTCCTGTGGTGTAAACCTCCAATTCAAATCCCTATTACTTAGATGCATACAGAATATATACAAAATGAACACAGAGTAGTTTTGGGAGAGAGGGCACAAGCATCTGAAGGAACCTGGAACAGCTTCCTGTAGAAGGTGGAACTTAAGAAGACCTAGCTCAAGTCTTGAGTGGACGAGAACTTCACTGACTCCCTGCTGAATGCAGGAGAGATTTTATTTTACATTCTTGCATGGATAGGTGCCTAGGTTAGGAGACACATTTTGGAAACCACAAAGGCAGCCTTTTATTTCCAATCCAGAAGCACAAGTCCCTCCCTGATTCCCTATTAATTGAAAGTTACTTGAAGTGAATGTGAATCTCCACCTCTCATTACATAGCCAGTCCCTGCTCCCAAGGAGCTTATATTCTAATGGGGGAAGAAGATAACCCAAGAAGGTGAAGGAGGCAAAGTCTTTTCCAATCGGAGATCACCACTCCTGATTACAATAGCTAGTCCCTACCGTTAGGGAGCTTACATTTTTATATTCTCTGGGGGGAAAGATATCCTGAGGAGAGGAAGGGGACAAAACCCAGAGAGTTCCTAAAACCTCCACACCTGATTATGTGCTTTGATTTCCTTGAGGGTCTCACCCTCCCAGTTCTTGGGTTTCAATTTTCTAATTTGTTTCATTTCTCCAATTCCATTTTTCATAACTGTGGAAATTAAATCATCACATTGAGGAAACCCAGAGTTTCTAAAAGGCAGAGGTGAGAAGTGCTAGGGAATAGCCAGTGGGAGGGCATGGGTATGAGAATGCTGTGTCTGTGCAAAAGTAAGTTGCCATTTTGAGGTGCTACAGTCCAGAACTTCAATATATACCTTGGATGGGAACCCTTATTCTCAGGAATTGCTAAAACAAGCCCATCCCATTCCTATTCTCTAATCTTAATCACGTCAGTTCTCTCAAACTGTCCTGTTTGCCGGGAAAGCTGTGAAGCCGGAGTCCATGGTTAATCCATCCATCCTGTCTACAACCGGTGAGACTGTCTTGATAAGCAATCCCCATGAGATAACCTTTATGGCAACTCAGTTCAACACACAACCTTGCCATGCCTTAGATCCTTTCTTTTATTTCACCTGAGATTGCTAGGCTACAGCTTCTAGGGGAAATATAGCAATAATTTTCAGGTCCCCTGACCTTAGAGTGCTTCTGTTCTAACAATCTGTCAATGATTCTAAAGTCTTCTGGCTTTAGAATAGGTGCTTCCAAGGTTTCCCCTTGCCCCACCTTGATCTTAGAGTGCTATTGACCTGCCTGTCAATAATTCTAAGGTCTTCTGGCCTTAGAATAGTTCTACAAGGGGGCAGCTAGATGGCGAAGTGGTTAGAGCACCCAGCCCTGAAGTTAGGAGGATCTGAGTTCAAATGTGATCTCAGATACTTTGTAGCTGTGTGACCCTGGGCAAGTCACTTAACCCCAATTGCCTCAGCAAAAAGCAAAAAAAAAAAAAAAATAGTTGTACAAACATTACTGACTGACAGATATTCTGTTGGTCAGTGATAACCAAGTTCTTGACACAATAGTGAAGACCACTACTCAAACCAACTTGAAAGCCATAAAATTAGCAAATAAATGACATGAAGAACTGGATAAATTTGTTTCCTTGCTCCTGTTTTTTTTTTTTTTTGCTAAATTCTTCTGGAACTTAGCCTGCTTCAGTTGTCATCACAATTATAATAAACTTTGCCCCTTGACTTGGAGATGGGTTCAAGCCTGCAAATTTTTTTGAGACACCTGGCACACAGACACAGGTCTATGACCCCAACCTCAACAAGACCTTAAAAGTCATATCTCCCCCCAAAAGTCAATTCCTTAATCAACTGACTCTGCCTTGCTTAGTTGTGGTTTATTAAGTCTATAAGCTAAA